>MU227378.1:1964736-1992954 GCA_018584345.1 Thuja plicata | reverse complement strand
CAGTCTCTGGCCTATCGGCCGCCATAGCTTTCTGGATCCTTCTCTCTTCTGTCTGTTTCATTCTGTTTGTAATAGCTATGCATGCAGGTGTTCTTGGGTAGATTGATATTCATCAATCTCAACATTTATCTCCGACCCTATGGTTGTGTATTTTTTAGAAGGTGGTATCCTTCCCTTCATGGAAGGCATGATTGGGCATGATGAAACAATCTCCAAACAGTTTGTGGCGTCCTAGAGAGAAAGGAGGGTTTCGGTGAACGGTATTTCGTTTGAGATTAACAATGATGTTATTGGCAAGCCCACCATGGGCCTGCCCACCACAGGCCGAAAATGGAAAAAGACTAGCAAAGCCCCGGCCAAGACGAACCTCATCTTGTTCTTCCGAAGCCCTGAGGAGAACCTTGTTCCTAAACATGGCAGATACAACATTTCTGAGCCACCTGAGTTTTGGCCGGAGATGTGCAAGATTGTCATAAAGTACTTCACGCTGGAGGGATGGTATGGGAGCTTTTACAACTACCATTTTCTTTTTTTAAACCATGTAAGGCATAAAATTTTAATTTCCATTTTGTTCTTTCTTTTGCACTCTATGGAGAATAATGTTGTCGATGTGGTGGAAGCCAAGTCTTTGAAGAAAAACCCGGTTATCCTTCACCAAGGCCTTATGATGAGGTTGTACAATTTTAACCGTGTCTTTTGCCCTCCTCCCACCGTCTTTGTTGTCGTGAACACCCAACCTGCTCCTTCGCCCTCAATTTCTTGAACAAGGTTATCCTGCCTACTCCCTCTCATTCTATGGGTTGTTCTACCCCTGTTGCTAGCCCCAATTCCTCTGAAACCCAACCCACACCTGACTCCCTAGTTAGCTCCAAGCGGGACCATACCCCTAAAACTTCCAACCAGCGCCCCAAAAAAAAATGTAAGAAAATTTTAATCAATCTAAAAACTACTGAGTCTGTTGACCCCCAGCCTGGCCAAACCCCCGCTCTAATAGATTGGCGAAGAAAAAGGGCAAAATTGCCATACATAATATGTTGAACCAGGAGGTCTCGACAGGCTTCGATAGCCGCGAAGGTGTTGATACTATCATGAACCTGGTAGAGGATAAAGACATTACCCAAAGCATTGCCAAAGAAGAAGTGGGGGAGACAAAAATTCCTTTTGAGGTTGGCAAGACTGGCACAAGCAGTGTGGTAGGCAAACTAAAACATCAGATTGACCAACTGAAGAAGAATGTGATGAAGCTTAAGATGGATATGGAGGAAACCAATAAACAGTTGATGTGCGTCAGCAAGTTTGCTTTGAAGGTCATGCATGCCTCCTCTACCACCTTGTCCATGTTAAATGAGAAGGTCTCTGGTGGGCAAGTGGCGGAGGAAGACAACCCCCGTGATCCCTTCAGGTTTCTGCAGAAGGAGTGGGCGGACTTGTTGTCTAAGCGGATATGGAAAGGAAACTGATCTAGCTTCTAGGAATGTTAGGGATAGCCCTCTTGGCTATGGTTTTTTCTCTAGTTATAGTTTTAATGCTAAGACTTTATTGATGATCTACAGCTCTGTGTGGCATTTTAATATGTTTAATCTCTACACTCTGAACTCGGTGGTTTTTGTTACCAAGCACATATGCTGGTGCTCTGGTTTCTTTATTTTTGTTTTTGATAGAAGTAGATGACTGTGATATTTTTCTTTGCCTCACACTCTAGGTTTGGTTAATTGTTGTTAATTTCTCTCTAGAGTATTGTTTATGTACCTTGGACCAGCACCCTCTTTCTGCTACTTTTTTCAAAAACAATTATCATTTTATGTTAAAGGGCGCTTGGTTTAATGGCCAAATCCATTTTGCAGGCATCTAGATGGTGCTAAATCTCTTCTACAATTTTTTTTTAAAAAAATTAAAAAAATTAAAAAAAAAAACAATTATTATTTTATTTGGAACAAATCGAAAGTAGCCATCACTTGAGAGCAGGGATCTACAAGGCACACAGAATTGATGATAGAGGGATTGATGACAGAGAGATTAATGACAGAGGGAGAACTTTATCATAAAACAAAGATTAATGTAAGAGGGAGAAATTTGTATTTCAGAGATTGATGACAGAGGGAGTTTTCTGGATAAGAATCAGAATGAATTTAAGGACATTAATAAAATTTGACTCTTATTTATGTTTCTCTATAATTCTTTGTATTATGACATGTTGTGTTGCCATCAATGCCAAAGAGGGAGATCGTTGATGACAATTATTCAATTGTGTATTGTCATTACACAAGTGTAGTGATGTTTACACAAATGTCTAATCCTATCCTAGCACAGTCATTGTCTGTCGATCTCTTTCGGGCATTGAAGATGACCAAAGTAATTTTTAGTTCTAACCGAGTTCACTCGGGCATTACAGTTTTGGTCGGACGTTGAAGGATTTTAGTGTTGACCGAGTTAAATGTTAGTGTCTGACGACTAACAGTAGTTTATATTTTATGGATAATTGATTGTATGAAGCCGACAAACATGAGTTTTATTATTTATTTGAAAGGATATTAAGGCTAACTTCACAAGGCTTACTATATATATATAAGGTCAAGTTTGGATCATGGTGTGAGATTGTGTGTGGAAGTGTGTGTGAAGATTTATGTTTTGTGTTATGAAGAGTGAAGGCTAAATCAGATGGGATTCTGATTGAATACAAAACATACAGGGCTACAATAGAATATTCGATCAGTGAGGATCAAGTAATCAAAGTCGGAGCAGATATCTGAATCAGCAAAGACAGTTCCTTATCAAAACAGGTCAATCCATTGTTACTCTCTAACAATTGTAGCAGTGATAAAAATCTCTTAACAGAGTAGACTTAACAGTCTTTTGTAAATCCTCTCACAAGGTGACATTTTTGTATTGAATTTTTTGAAGACCTCTAACAAGGCCACTCCTTACAGGGTGATTAAATCCTCTAACAAGGTCACACCTAACAGTGTGTTATTGTAACCTTTAACAGGGTTGGCTCTTAACAGGGCTCACTTTAGAAAAGTGGAAAAGCAGTGACTAGTTGTTATTGGTGGTTTTTTCCCATATTGGGTTTTCACGTTAAATCTTGGTGTTATCTGTGTACATTTCATTTGTTTTATGGTTTATGTTTCTGCAATTAATTACTAAAGGATAATCACAGTTAATATCTTAAGATTTGCTATGTTAACCGAGTGACAGTGAAATATCTATGTTAACCGAGCAACAGTGTTAAATTTGTTTAAGACATCTAAGGGACTTGGAATTCTTTTTGTGGTAACTGATTCACCCCTCCCCTCTCAGTTACTCAGCTCATTTCCAACAGTTAAGCCTTTCTTTCTTTTTGGTTAAAAGCGTACTCATTTGATTAGTAAATCGGATACATTCATTGCATATTCATATAAGGGAGTTGTTACCTTTTAAAATTCAAAGAGTAATTGTCACTAGTTCACTCAACTGTTGATTGGTTGATTGACATCAAGGGCATTAAAGTTTAGATTAAAATATCAAAAAAGATCAATTTGTTAACCAATGAACATAAATAAATTTATTGCTTTTCTGCCTTTAGTTTTCAAATGGCTTTGTATTTTCTCATTTTATTTTACATTTAAATATGATTTTATTTGAATGCCTTTTGGGCTTTTGGAAGGAAATTTGCAAATTAGTTTTATAATTTGGGTTTATTATTGAGCGTTGACTCTCATTTTCCCTCTTGTATGTTTGTTTCTTCATTATATTTGTTCAGATTTTTAAAGTCAGTTTTCTATTTAATGGGCTTTCTTATTCTTTTTTGGGCTACCACGAGTATCCTCATTATTATCATTTTTTTCATTATTAGTGCAATTGTCATATCAAGAGCAACATTAATTGGAGGAGAAAGAAGAACAATGGAGCAAGCTATTGAGTTTGCATGATTTGATTTTTACGTTTTCGCATTATTTTTTATGCAAATTTTATTTAAATGCTTCATTGGATGATTACAGATAGTTTGAATATGATTTTTTTTGCTTTCGGTGGTTGAGCTTTTCATATTCGCATACTAACATTTTTCTTTTCTACAAGAATAATATAAAAAATAAAACTTTGAAATAAAATTGGAGTGTATAAAGGTGAAGGATCTCATCAAAATTTAAAAGAAAATAAATAATAGAGTATATATGATATAAGGTATATAAATAAATAATATAAACATTCAAAAATCAAATGCTTCATAAATTGAACAATGTAATAATTGTACCATTCTTAAAATTTGTTACAAATGACATAATGTGATTTACCAAAAGCATAGAAATTTTGGTTAAAATGAAACAAATGCTTTTGTGAGTGAATATTTTCTTTTTTCTATTGTTCATATTTAATCACAAGTGTGTATGTGATTTGTTCAATGCTTTTGTAGTGAATATTTTCTTTGTTCTATGGTTCATATTTAATCACAAGTGTGTATGTGATTTGTTTCCTAGATCTAGTCTAGGCACATAGATCTAGTCTCTACAAACTTTCAAGATGTCACTTTTAGCTCACCTTGATGTTCTCAATATGTCCTATATAAAAATCAATTATGGTGCTTGACAATTTACACATGGCAAAGGTAATTGCTTTTGTTGTGTCAAAATGTCTAAAAACATTGACTTAAATTATTAGATAAATGGTTGATGACAATACTCTAAAACATGCAAGATGTCAATATACTTGTGAAGTTAAATCCGCCATGTATGCTCTTGATAATATTTATAAAAGATCTACATATATTTTAAAAATGTAAAATGAACACAGTGGCTAGTCATTCAAAGCCAATGCCAATGGCCAAACAAAATGCTTTCACTTGTCAACACGCAACAATCACAAAGAGGTAATATTGAAACTCTATATATGAACTTAAATTTTAAAAATTAGAAATGAATACTTTTAAAAGAAAACTTCAATAGTCAAACAAATGTCTAGGCAACAATCCAATAGTCAAACAAATGTCCATACACAACAATCACAAAAAGAGAATCAATTATATTTGAAACTGAATTTAAAAATTAAGTATTTGAATTTGAATTTCAAAATTAAGAAAATGTTTCTATAACTATGAAATAGACCTAAACAATAAACCAAACTAAAAACTAAGAGCAGACCCCTTAAAGCAAAAATAATATGGAAAACTCAAACTATGAAATACTCAATAAATAAAAAATCACCATTGAACACTAATGGGCGTTTTGAACAACTTTGGTTTGTATGTTTTGGAATCTTTTCACCAAAGATCAGAACAATGACATTACAAAACATGGTACTCATTCCAAATTTTTCATGGAGAGATGTTTCAAACTCAAAGCATTACTGCAGTTACGTACATATTTCACATTAATTTGCTCGAAGCAATGGCTAATCTTTTTCAGCTCTACAACTTACCAATACAATTTCTTTGCCAGGGTTCAAAATTCTCCTGAAAACTTGGTAAATCTTAAGGATGTCCAAAACAGAGAGTGAGGTGTCACTCCTCTTTTCACATGCTAAAAGTTCTTATAGAGCTTGTATTAAGAAATGGATCAGACTTGTTCTTAATTATTGAAGTAGCCTCTCCAGGGTTGAAAAGTGGAGCCAGACTTCGTACCAAGCATCCAAATTATTAGGGGGGGTTTGTACCAACTGAAAGCATGTGTGGTGTGAATTTTATTTCTTTTTTAATAGAGTAATTGACAGCAACGAATACCAGAATATTTTTTTATTTTGTGGAACCAATTCACAAGATGTGTTTATTACTCCAAGAATGCACATCAACAATTATCATTTACGGGATTTACCCTAAGAGTCACATTTTTCTCTTTGGGTGGACACCCTTGTTGTCGTGCTATACCAGGCTGGAAATAGGTGGCGAAAGACACAGAGTGGAACTAGACAAAGTTGAGGAGGAATTTATCTCCGACCTTATGGTTGTGTACTTCTGCAAAGGTGGTATCCTTCCCTTCATGGAAGGCATGACTGGGCATGATGAAACGATCTCCAAACAGTTTGTGGCGTCCTGGAGCGAAAGGAGGGTTTCGGTGAACGGTATTTCGTTTGAGATTAACAATGATGTTATTAGCAAGCCCACCACGGGCCGAAAATGGAAAACGACTAGCAAAGCCCCGGCCAAGACGAACCTCGTCTTGTTCTTCCGAAGCCCTGAGGAGAGCCTTGTTCCTAAACATGGCAGATACAGCATTTCTAAGCCACCTGAGTTTTGGCCAGAGATGTGCAAGATTGTCATAAAGTACTTGATGCTGGAGGGATGGTATGGGAGCTTTTACAACTACCATTTGCTTTTTTTAAACCACCTAAGGCATAAAATTTTAATTTCCATTTCGTTCTTTCTTTTGCACTCTATGGAGAATAATGTTGCCGATGTGGTGAAAGCCAAGTCTTTGAAGAAAAACCCGGTTATCCTTCACCAAGGTCTTATGATGAGGCTGTACAATTTTCACCGTGTCTTTTGCCCTCCTCCCACCGTCTTTGTTGTTGTGAACACCCAACCTCCTCCTTCACCCTCGATTTCTTGAACAAGGTTATCCTACCTACTCCCTCTCGTTCTATGGGTTGTTCTACCCCTGTTGCTAGCCCCAATTCCTCTGAAACCCAACCCACACCTAACTCCCTGGTTAGCTCCAAGCGGGACCATACCCCTAAAACTTCCAACCAGCGCCCCAACAAAAAATGTAAGAAAATTTTAATCAATCTAAAAACTACTAACTCTGTTGACCCCCAGCCTGGCCAAACCCCCGCTCTAATAGACTGGCGAAGGAAAAGGGCAAAAAAGCCATACATAATCTGTTGAATAGAGGAGGTTTCGACGGGCTCCGATAGCCGCAAAAGTGTTAATACTATCATAAACCTAGCGGAGGATAAAGACATTACCCAAAACATCGCCAAAGAAGAAGTGGGGGAGACAAAAATTCCTTTTAAAGTTGGCAAGACTGGCACAAGCAATGTGGTGGGCAAACTTAAACATCAGATTGACCAACTGAAGAAGAAATGTGACAAAGCTGAAGATGGATATGGAGGAAACCAATAAACGGCTGATGTGCGTCAGCAAGTTTGCTTTGAAGGTCATGCATGCCTCCTCTACCACCTTGTGCATGTTAAATGAGAAGGCCTCTGGTGGGCAAGTGGCGGAGGAAGACAACCCCCGTGATCTCTTCAAGTTTCTGCAGAAGGAGTGGGCGGACTTGTTGTCTAAGCGGATATGGAAAGGAAACTGATCCGGCTTCTGGGAATGTTGGGGATAGCCCTCTTGGCTATGGTTTTTTCTCTAGTTATAGTTTTAATACTAAGACTTTATTGATGATTTACAACCCTATGTGGCATTTTAATATGTTTAATCTCTACACTCTGAACTCAGTGGTTTTTGTTACCAAGCACATATGCTGGTGCTCTGGTTTCTTTATTTTTGTTTTTGATAGAGGTAGATGACTGATATTTTGCTTTGCCTCACACTCTAGTTTTGGTTAATTGCTGTTAATTTCTCTCTAGAGTACTGTTTATGTACCTCGGACCAGCGCCCTCTTTCTACTACTTTTTTCAAAAACAATTATCATTTTATGTTAAAGGGCGCTCGGTTTAATGGCCAAATCCATTTTGCAGGCACCTAGATGGTGCTAAATCTCTTCTACAATTTTTTTTTAAAAAAATTTTAAAAAAAAACAATTATTATTTTATTTGGAACAAATCGAAAGTAGCCATCACTTGAGAGCAGGGATCTGCAGGGCACACAGAATATGCACGCAATCCAATTAGCAACCAGCCAGGCAATTCATTGGACGTATCCCATTTATATGTTTTTAGAGCTAGACTTAACTGTAGCAAACGACACAGAGGCTGGTCCCTGGACATGTGCCATATAAAACAACAATAAAATCATTATCTGTACTAGCGTCCAAAGAGGACAGTGACACCTTCTGACTAGACTAGATGTAAGCCACAAGAAAACAGGGCATTTGTCAGCCGCTTTATGATAAGTTATCCAACAATTTTAATCCACAACCTACTAGATCCTCAAAATCTTTTAGAAAGTTACATTTTCCCAGTGCAATGTCACTGCTAACATAATACTTTTACACTTCCTTTGGCCCAGGCTATTTGTCTTCAGAATGGCAGCTAGTGGCTTCAGCTGCAACTGCATGTAAAAAGGCTGATGTAATGAAACAGCATCACAACAGAACTACTTGCAATGTGCAGCTACTGTATCTGGTTAGTTGGGGGGCTGTGAATATCGATATATGCAGCATGATGATTTGTCAATTATGTGACAAGAACCATCGCCTGTAAAAAATTTGCTTATGTCATTGTGTCCTATCATCAGCTGTAAAAACTTTGTTTTACAGTACATCACATGGCCATAGAGTACAGACTATATTCATTAACGTTGTTTAAAATGAAAAATGCAATTCAACCCACAACACATAATAAGTAAATGCAAATAAAGATGATGAAATTGTCCAAAATGTTGTAGAATATTCAAAACTATAGTCACCATCTAACCCCACTTGGAAAAAAAACTCGACATTTTGAATCATGTCAAACATGAACAGAAAGAATAACTTATCATTATTGCAAACTGAATAGCTAATAGAAATTGACATATGTCCGAATGCATGGCCATATGACAAAGAACAAAAGGTTTTCTGCTTATCTTAGGCTGAACAGCTTTCTTTTATATAAAATGCTTTATTGCAATCTACGATGCTCTGGTCATGAATCTATACAACCACTTGAAGAATTATAATACTCAGAGTCCCTCCAGTGTCCCAATTGACATTGTTTTGAGAGAATCATGTACTCTCAACATTGATCTCAATTGTAATAGTGAGCCAACTTTTTGCATATGTGTAAGGTGAAATAGAAAACTCTACTCCTGTCTAGAATAGTCATGAAAAATAAAAATAACAAATTTATACCAGGATAAAGAAAATGATTTGACGCCTGCTATTACTAGTTCAATGTTAGGTCCAAGAAAATATATGAACATAGTCCAATTTCCAAATATAAAAGAATGTCAGAATGCTGTCACTTGCAGTTACAACTCTCGCTGTGCAAACAACTAAAACTCAGGCATCAAAAACAAAAACAGTGATATCTTTGGATTAGTTCAAACCCACTTATATCAACTATTTACAGAAAATGAATAGTTGGAGGTAAAATTGACAAAATAAAAGCATATTTCAAGTCTTCAGATCATCAACATTCAATCACTATGCAAATTCACAGCCAAAGAAGCTGAGGCTTGAATTAAAACATGAAGCCCAACAGGAGCAAACATCTGCACCTTCGGCCAAACAAACAAGTCCACGACTTAAACATGACAACCAATGGGAATAAACATCTGCACATTGAGTGACAGAAACTAAGTCCTGCACTAAAACAGGATACCAAGGTCTGCATAATCAGGTGAAAAGGAACTCTGGCATGAAAATATGAACCCGAGAGGGCCAAAGATTTGCATATTGTGCCAAAGAAAATGTCTTGCATAAAATAGGACACCCAACAAGGGAGAACATCTGCAGAACTAACCGAACAAATTAAGTCCTGCAGTAGAAACAGGACATCCAACAGGTGGAAAACATCTGCATATTCAGCCAAAGAAACTATGACTTGCACATAAACAGGATGCTTCTGTGATCAGTCTATTCTTCCAAATAAGGCTTATGCCACACTGATCACATTGCCGACCTTTCCTTGTGATTCCAACTCATGGTTATTAAGGGTTGTTTTTGACTGGAAGGCAGACTGTCGCTTAGGCTGTTCAGAAAGCTTCAATGAGAGTGAAGAGGGCTCCATCACAGAGTTGTGAACAGATACTACTTTTTCCATGGTAGACTCAGTGCCCCTCAAGTTGGGGACTGGAATAATGGGAATAGGCTTTACAAGCTTAGATCCCAATGATGTTGGGGTTTCAAGAGAATGACGAGGCAGCGCTTGATTCAGACTTCCATATGGAAATGGAGAAACATCCATGAACTTGGGAGGGCTGGTGGAACTATCTGTATCACCAACTTCAGAATTATTAGTGAACCCAGGTTCCTCTGGATTTGCAGCCCATTCCATAGCAGTAAACCCTCGATTCTCCGTTTCATGTGATTTCCCAACGGGCCTTCCAGGCAGCACAACAGGTGACAGAGGAACAGGAAAAATTCTTACAGGGATGCCAAAATTGCAATTTGACTGTACACCAGAATCTGGAGTCTGATTGCTTGATTGTGGTCCTGGATTCAACTGGCCTGGAAGTGGAGGGTGATTTCCCGATCCTGTTTCTATATCTTCTTCAACTGGAATGCTCAAGAACTACAAAAACGAAATGATAAAATCAGCGCAACATATGAATCCAAAAAGAGAAAATTTATATTCGAAAATCATTACAGAATACTCAAATCCATTTAGTCTTTCTAATTTTTCGTTATTGGGATGACTGTCGTTTTGTTTTTCTTTGACAACCAAAAAATGAAAAATGAAAAAACAATTTACAGTATCGGTTGTCATGTCAAACAAGCTCGATCTGCGGCGCCTTCTGTTAAGATTACTCTGTCTGAGAAAATACTTCTGTGCGTGGCTTGCAACCTGAGTGGGTGTTCTCGTCTTCACAAAATTCCTAGAAATCCCTCGCCAGTCACCCTTCCCCACCTTCTGCAGGCCAACAAGAAACAGCCTATGCTCTTCCTCGGTCCATGGCACCCCTGCAACCGAATGGAAGTCAAAACGCCAGGAAGGCCCTAAATTGAAGACCAAATATCCTAAACATGATACAAAAATCAGGATTTTTACTAGAAAGTTTGCCCTTACCTCTTTTCCTCTCACGCGCGTTGCTAGAGGAATGAACAAGATCGTCAGAGGCATAACCACCATCGGCGCTTCTGCCGGCCCCCTCCGACTGCTCGTACTGCGATAAATTCGACAGATTCGTCATACTGACACTTTTCCGCATAGATCCGTCCGTCACGCGGACACCAAACAGCATGAACCCGTTTTCCACGCAGGTTCTCGAATTGTGCCCATTGTTCCCACATTGCGAGCAGCTCCGTGACATGATGCTTCACCTGCACTCACTCTCTCAATTCCTTCTACTGCTCCTCAGAATTTCACGCTCCTTCACGGTTTCTGGCAGAAATAGATACAAATGGAACGGGGCACCCCGCACAATACGACTTTCTCGGATTTTGAACTGTTGAACCCAAAACCCGTTAATCGCCACGATACCTCAATTAGGCAACGAACAAATCCGGACGAGTTGCTATTTCTACGGCAAGCCGCTCCGGTAGCCGACAAACACTCCAGCGCTTGAAATCAAGGTATAAATGCGGGGCATATTCAAGTTACAGGCGCGCGAAATTAATAGTTCCGATGCATATCATTTTTATGCTTGAAACCTGAAACATCAGAAACGTCGTTTTTACCTTCAGATTTAACCCCAAATATAAAGCTCACCAAGCCTTAACGCTTGCAGCCACTATTTTCTTCATACCACACCAAACCTACCCAATGAAGTCAACGAAATCCAAAGACAGATTCTAAAAATTAAAATTCTAAATAGGGTTTAAGTCAAAATTGAGTGGTTTGGAAGCAACCAAACAGATAAATCATTTTTTTAATGAAATCTACAATAAACCTCAAAAACGCAACCACCCCTATCGAAGTCGCAATATTCTACAAGAAAATTACATAGGGCGTGACAAAATAGGGCAAATAAATCTGCCAGAGGGCGCCCCGACTTTACTCAAAATAGGAAAGGAAAATTTACAGAGAAGCAAAAATCTACATACAAACTTAAAACGGCGGCGTCGATCGAACAATTTAACAGCATAAAAACAGGGAGAAAGATTAATGGCGGATGAAAACCTGAGAAATAGCGATTCCACAAATCCAAATCCGCCCTAGAAAATTACAGTAAAGAAAGTAGCAAACAATTCCGTATATTTGTGAGGATTTCTTACAGAAGAAATTGAAGAGAAGCCTTGCAGAGCGCTTGTTAAGGAAATCCAGTGGAGTTGGCCTCCAATTATCTCCAGTTCATTATAAATATTATCGTAGCCGGAAATGAAATAAAAAGGTCGGCCTCCAAATCAGAATCCCCATTTCACAACCTCCCACATCTTATTCCGTCATAAAAGCTTTGGTTGGATTTTTGTTAAGAAAAACTTTTGTGAGTGGTTGAGTGTTTTTTTTTTAATATTTTCACATGCCAAATATGTCGTTTTCGAAAATGAAGAAGAGAGAGTAAAATTATTGGTGAAAATGAGCAATTATTGGAAATGAGAGTGAGGGAGGTCCAAAGCAATTTGTGGCCCCTCCTCTCCTTTGCATTTCTTTTTGACCCTAGTGCGCTACAATTTTACAATTTAATAACAACTATTACATCAAAGGGTTTCATTTCCTATTATGGTTGGATAACAACACAAAAATATATATCACTCTAGAGTGGGGAATATTTATGAGAATCAAAATAGATAATAGATATTTAATTTAATTGTAAATTTAAAATTTGTAAAAATAAGAAAAGAAAGATTTGAAAACTTAAATTTAATTATATTTCTACCAATCTCAACAAATCGGAAGATAAGCGTAGTTTTGTTTGTTTGAATGGTTGTGACCTACATAACTTGTGTTGATTCAATTGATGGTAGAGTTCAATAACGTAGACTTGCATGGGTGTCATTGTATGAAAATGATGAAGGAATGATTGAATTTATAGACCTTCCAAGTAAAAATCTTCTAGAAGATGAGGATGAGATGAACACAGAAGTTAACTAAGTGGTTGTTGAGTCAACTCAGGGAAAAAGTGGAAATTTGTCATTTTGAAGTGATGAAAGGATAATATTGAGTTATCTTATTTAATTGATAGATAGTTGTGAATAATAAGTTTAACTATTAAGAATTTCTCGATTTGATTGTGTTGTGAATTTATTATCCATAAATTCTTAATAGTTATTATCATGGATTGTGGAAATCTCTTCTCTTTGAATAATAAGTTTCCTTAAGACGGGGTTGATTGATGGATGAAGAAGATGTTTATAAATGAAGACTGGTGAACTAAGGCTAGGGTCCCATGGAGGGGGGCTTCTTAACATGTTTATATAGGTGTTGTTGAGATTATTTAGGATTATGAATTTTGTAGTGCAGTTTTAAAACTCTTCACATCGTTATATAAGTGTAAGTGTAAATTTAACCAATTGGAGTGTTCCCAAGCAAATTTGTAACTACGGATAAAGGATAAATTAGAATCTTTCCCTATTTTATTGTAGGCTTAGAATTTGAAAATAAGGGTGAGGTCCCATGAGGGGGTCTTCAGGATCTACTTTTATGGAGAGGGATATTCATGAAATCAAAAAGAAAAATTGTTACAGGATTAATTGGAATCTTTTCCTCATGAGTAGCGACCCCTACTTGTTAGGACTACAAGTTTTAGGAGGTGGAAAAGGTGGAGGGGGCTAAAAATTGCCCCACTAGCTTAGGCTTTTTCCTACCACTTGTTAATCATATCAAATTTTTAAAAAAAATTCAATTCAATTTTTATTTTTTTTATTTATTTACTCATGTGAATTGAATTGGATAAATTAAAAAAATCATGAGACCACCATCTTCCATAAATTGTTGAGCTTAAACTTTAAGCATGAACTCCACTACAAAATTCATGGGACATCCCACTTTAAAATAATCCTAAAAAATCTCTACATCACCCACTAAATGTTTTTAGGAGTTGCCCCCACCTCTCCATGAGACCCCACCTTAGCCTTGAAAAAATGGGAGCTAGAAAATGACACATGGCTCCACAAATTATTTTCCCTCCTATTTTTTCTCTAAATTTTATCTACAAAATGTATAATTAATAATTTTATTCAAACATACTATTTGTGATGGCTACTAAAAATAAGCAACAAAATTTAATAATCATGGGGTCACCAGCTCCACAAATTACTGCTAAAAATTTTAAACATTGGTTGCTAGCAAAAATAAGCTAAGTAGACAAATGGGGACCTGACAATTCTAAAAAATTTAGATTTTGTGGTCTCATGAATTTTTTCATTAAACATATTATACCATCTTAAGAAGTTAGCACCCATAATTAGATGCTCTATTAGGCCCCATTTTGGTGATTTTGAGATTCGATGTTTGTATGTTTGATCCTAGCAACCTGATTCTTCTTTTCCCACATCTTTTCCACCATCCCGACACCCAGATTGAATTTGGATTGATTCCCCTATGAATATAATGTTTCAAACGTTTTGTTCTCGCACTTTTTGGCCTAGAGCTCTATGTCGGGGTGTTAGTGGGCTGTAAATCTCATGGTTGACCTAGCTTATTTTTGAATCTTGAAGTGATGGATTGAGTATATAAACACCCTATATTTCCTCATTTTGATATTCATTACTATCCTCAAGCATTCATGATCAAGAAACATTCAAGAAATCAAGAGCAATTGGGCAACTGGATTCAAGATTTGAAGGCAAGCATCCAAGATTTAGTTTCTCCAATTCATATAAGTCAATTCCAAGATAAGAATCCAAGATTTAATTTCTCCAATTCATCCAAGTCAATTCCAAGGAAATATTCTCCAATTGAAGCAAGTTTCTCTCCCATGATGGTCAAGTAGAGGAATTCACAATCAAGCAAGAAGATTCTTCCTTCCATCTGCATTCATCTCTCCTTCATTGCAAGTGATTATCAAGAATATCTACATTGAATATCTAGGAGTGGTGTTCATAGATCCATGCATTTTTTAGGGCATTCTTAATTCTATTCTACATTCCATGGTCAACTCTTTGGATTACAAGCACATTCAAGCATCTTCATGGGTATGAGTATTTCTACATCCGTCCATGAGGGTTTATGCAAGGTGAATCAAACATTTACCTTTTCACATATTTTTCTTTATGCAATTTCATATCAATTTCAAGGTTGGTTCCTAAAAGGGGGTTTGACCAAGGCAAACTCCTTTTACCCAACCTTTTTCCCATTTTTCTGTGTGTAAGAATAAGTTGTGGAGCTATCGGATCATTTTTTCAGGTAGATCAGAAATAGTCAGAGCATCTCAAAAAATCTCAGTTAAAAGTACCTAGAACATAATATCTAAAACACCCTCTTCCCAGGAAAAGAACATGCGAAACATTTTATTCTCTGCAACTTTATCTCAAATTTCACCCACATGTCAATTCAGCTTTCGAGATCTCGATTTAGGTCATTAAAGGTTTTGGCAGTTATTTATCATTTTTTATTTTCATGTTTTGTCACTAGTTTCCTATTTTGTCATCTACATTGCATCTTTCCTCTTTTCCATTTTTAAATTATATATTTTAGCAAATCATCATTGTTTTATTTAGTGCTTAGGTCCTCACTTGAGCCTATTTGGGACATCTTCCTTTCGAATGTGCAAATTGGAAAAGGAGAAGTAATCTACCCCTATAACATTGCTTCCATTTTCTTATTGTTCATTTTGGTGAACCCGACTCATAACATTTCCATTATAATTTGGTATTTAGATCTCCTTTATATTCATAACATTAATCAATATTTATATTTGATCTTCATATTTGATTTGTTGGTTAGATGTTGTATACACCTAAAAGTGGTCAACGCAAGTCAAAGCAAGTCAAAGCAAAAATCAATCAAATCCAACCTATTATGAATTAATTGCAATCAATAAATAAAATCACTATGTAATTAAATTAATCATTTAATTACTTGGTGCATCAATTGATTAAATTTAATTCATTAAATAAAACATGGCTAAAGTAATTAATTCTTTTGAATTAATTAAATCTTAATTTCTGTCACCCACCACCACATGATAAAAAGTCACTCAACTAATGGGGAGTGAGAAAAGAGAGCACATGGATCACCAAAAAGCTTTTTTATCTTGACCACTCAATCCTATAAAGAAATCTTGTCCACTCGAAGGGGAAACATCACTCAACCTTAACCTCAACCATACTTTGACCATGGTTAATCACTCTACCCCCTAACCTTGGGAATTCCTATAAATAGAAGGAATTTCTTAGTGTAAATGACCACTTTACTTTTCCAATTAACTATCAATTCACATCTACTCACTTGCACTTTGCATCCATTAGCATTTAGCTTTGAGCATTCTTAATTAGGATCATAATGGCAATTTGCATTTAGCATAGTTCTTCATCAAGATCATTTCTCATTTTCTAGGTAGTCACTAGGATCTCTAATGTAGCTAAGAGCAATAGTCCGTAGAACTAGAGAGCAATGAGATGCTCAATAGGTTTATCATTTCAATTGATCTAATCATAGTTTATCTTTCAATTTAAATTGACTAACCTATTATTAATGTTTCATTGAGTTTGTGTGCAAATCAAACATACAGACTACATTTGGCGCCCGCCATGGGGCTCAAGCCTCAAATTCTAACATCAATTTTGAAGTGTTTGTACATTGTAGATTCTCAAAAACCAGCAGATTCTCGCACCCGGTACAAAGATTCTCATACCTGGTACAAACATTCTCACACTTGGTACAAAGTTTCTTACACTTGGTACTAAGTTTCTCACACCTGGTCTATGAAAGTTCACACCTGGTTTGTGAAATCGCGCACTTGGTTTGTGAAAGCTTGCACCAGGTTCGTGAAAGCTCACACCTGGTTTGTGAAAGCTCGCACTTGGTCCAAAGAAGCTCGCATTTGGTTTTGGATGTGGAACAATTCTATTTGATGGTTATGTTGTGCATTACATAAATTTTAACATTTAGGGAAGTTTGCATGTCATTTAGGGAAGTTTGCATGTCATTTAGGGAAGTTTGCATATCATTTAGGAAAGTTTGAATATCATTTAGGGAAATTTGCATATCATTTACGGAAATTTGTATATCATTTAGGAAAATTTGCATATATTTTAGGGAATTTGCATATCAGTTAGGAAATTTTACATATCATTTAGGAAAATTTGCATATCATTTAGGAAAAATATTGCATAGCATTCAGTCTATTTTGTGTTGCATTACGTCTGTTATGTGTTGCATTTGGTCTTTTTGTGTTGCATTAAGTTTATTATGTGTTGCATTAAGTTTGTTATGTGTTGCATTTGGTATGTTATGTGTGGCATTTTGTCTGTTATGTGTTGCATTTGGTTTTTTTTGTGTTGCATTTGGTCTTTTCTATGTTTCATTTGGTTTGTTCTATGTTGCATTCGATATTTTCTGCATTGCATTCGGTATTTGTTTTGTAGCATCTGGTTAATGACAAGAAATATTAAATTTAAGTTGTATAATTGATAAATTTTATAATTAATTGATGTTTTTGATGAATTGTAGATGACTAAAGGGAACAAATCAAGAAAAACTTGAAAAGCGATATACAAATCACCCGATTATTATCAAGAGAAAGAGGCAAAAAGGCTATACAAAGACGCAAAGTAGATACAACTAGCAATCGAAGCTGAAACTTTGGAAGAAAAAATTCAAGCATGAAATAGGTATTAGAAGATCATTGATCTTTATCAAGTCTTTTATAACTCTTTTTTAATTCATCTTGATGATTCTCGTATTTGAATATGGTACATTTTAAGAAAGTTCAAAAATCAAGGAGTATTTGGTATCGATTTTCCTTCATTTTGTTTGTTTGGTTGTTGAACTAATTTTTGGGAGAAAACTTGGATGATAAGGAGCTTGGAACGATCTCTGAGGTAAAGTATAACAAAAACATTGAAAACCTAAAAAATGTGCATAAGCTTTGAATAATATGAGTTCTAAATCCTTTTTAATTCAAGTCTTTTGCTTAAATTGTGACATCTCAAAGTTGAAATCTAGCTAATTAGAAGCCTATTATTATTTTCCAAATGAAGCATTAGGGCTATACTCTCAACTTTTCAATTTGGTCAAAATTCCAAACATGTTAAATTTGACAATAGAAAGAAAGGTTAAGAAATGAACAAACACTAAAATTGAAGCCCTCATGTTTGTGGACAAAAAGAATTAGGTATATGTTAATTTTCACTTTTCAAGTGAATCAGAAAGCCAAATGTGCTCTAGTCCATTTAGATTAAAGGCTTGGAATTGAACCATGTTAATTGTATTTGTGAGGTAAAAACAATAGGGATATGCGCTTATCCTTCTTAGGGTAATAAAACTCCTAGACTTGTTTCTCATTTCAATTTTCTTGTTTTTCATGAAGATTCTAGAACTTTAGTGGGCCTGCCTCCCGAGATTTTCTTTAATAAAGTCAGTGAGAGGGAAAACCAAAAGTGGGAACAAGGTAAAGCCAACCTATTCCACCCACTATAAATAAAGACCTCAGTTAAGTTGAAAAACTTAGAGGGCAAAAATATCAAATGCCTGGACTCATAGGGTTATAGGCCTCAATTGCGCGTGAGCGACTGTGTGTTCCTTGTATGATTCATTTGATATTATTTTTTGTAAATATAACTAAACACTTGGTTAATCTAGAAATCCTACCTTTTTAAACCATGTTGAACCAAATTTACCATAGGTAGATTTATTGAAGTGTTTTCTTGTGGATACTTTGTCAAAAAAATTCAAAGATATATATTTTATGTGTAGCTTTTTAGAGGTTAGAAAACATGTGCATTTGTGGTTGCTATTCTTGATGATACATGATCTTGAAGAAAACAAAACATCCATTTAAAAGATCCAAAGTTCATAAAAATCATCATTCTTATCAAAAGGATACTATTTCAACAAAGATCTTAAATTCCTTTTCATGTCAGTTTTGACAAGATCCCATCATATCAAATTGTCTTTACAAGAATATAAAACCTTGCATAGGGAAGAAGTACCTTATACTCAAAACCTCACACCTCCTCAATTACCTAGAAAATAACATCAAGATAATTATATCATGGCTGAAAATAATTGGTCTAGATACCCTAATCATGAAAACAATGAAGAGGAGAATCTTATTGTAGTCGCTGCAAATAAGATTCAATCTTTGCAATCACAAATCCAAGACCTAAAGGAAGAAAAGGATACACCATTCAAAGAATACTCATTAAGATCAATGTTTCCTTTTCTCTTTAATCATGATCTAAACATGTCTCCCCTTTCTTCAAACAAAGAGGCATCTAAGCACAAAAAACTCATCTTTGATCAAGAACTTCATAACTATCTTATCTTTGATCAAGAGAATGAAGAGGAAGTTACATCAGATTCCATTGAGAGTTTTGTTTATCAATCGTGTAACAACAACAAATCAGAGCATCATGATCTTGAATCCAACATCTCTTTCTCAAACACAAGTGAATTTAAATGTCCATTGGATAGAGAATTTACTCTTTTGGGACAATCTTATGAATCAACTTTGGAAGAAATCCTTGAAAAAAATCTTATCACGTTGCCTCAAGTCGCTTCATGTGGATTTGTATTTTTGAGCAACTACTATACATATCATAGACATAATGAACATGAAACTTCAAATTGCCTGGAATTGAAGCATAAAATCCAAGATCACATTGATGGTGACATAATTGAAGTGAAAAATTGTAATGAGTCATCTAATTAAGAATAAGATACCACTCTCAAGCAAGATCTAAACCATGAAACTATGTCTATTAATCGTCCTCCTGCAACCTCTAGTTCTTCCACTGTTCCTCCATCCCATAAAGCAGAAAAAATAGTCAAAATATATCCATCAAACAATAAACCTAAGGATGATACTTTCCATGTTTACTATGTCTACCCTCAAGGGCTTCCTCTAAAATAAATCCAAGATAATTTACATCTTGCTACAAGTTTCTTCCATTCTTCAAAGATCTTAGACCCCAAGCTTTGATGTGCTCCAATACATATCATGCCTATTCAAAATTTTCCTCTATTAGCCCTTCAAGAATCCCCCATACATATCCAAACTCCTACCTTGTCCTTAGAAGTGGCTCCATGTCAAGAGAGTAATCCAAAGTGTGAAGAAATAAGTATCTGTAAAGAAGAAGATCAAGATGCTATTCATTCGTATCCAATATTTAACGTAGGTCCCATATCTACAGAGTCTCACGATGATTTCCTCACACCCTTACACTTCTTCCAATATGATAACTTCCCATCTCAAGAACAAATTATCCTTCCAAGTCCTATATCTTATCCACCTCCTAAGAAAGATCAGGATATCCCTTCTACCATTTAGAATGAGTCTATTGAAAATCAAGAGAAAAGTACCCTTTCTAAACCATCCTATGATACATTCCCATCTCATGAACAAAGTATCCTTCCAATTCATATATCATATCCACCTCCTAAGTAAGATCGGGATATCCCTTCCACCATTTCCAATGAGCCTATTGAAAACCAAGAGAAAAGCACCGTTTTTACCTCATCCAATGATCCTCTTCCATGTCAAGATAAAAATATCTCATCATCTCCTTTTCGTGATCCCCCATATCTACCTCAAAAATACCTCACTCTTTCTAATTCCTTTCATGGTATTAAATCCCCTCAAAATTCAATTTCTCCTATCAAAGCTATTCATGAGCCTATTGGTATAAAGATAAATCTTAAAGATGAGAATCTTGGAAATATAACTCACTTTAAAGATGTTGATATCTATTTCCCATCTTATCTCACTCCATTCAAATGTAACCATATACCTTCAGCATAATACAAATCTATTATGGGTTCCTATATCCCAAAGCTAAATTCTTCATCCCTTCTATCCATATTGGGTCCTTATATTTCTCCATTCACCATGCCTACAATTCCTAACTTGTCATCCACTTACCCTATCAGGTATCAAGATCAACGAAGGCACATATACTTGAGAAAATTCCAAGAGCCTATCCATATGAACCATCCATATCATTCCTATTCATCCATGAGCCTCAAAACCTTTGGAAGAAACTTGGATTTCAAACATGAAAATCATAAATCCAAGTATGCACATATATACAAAGATCAACGTGCCCAATCTAATCGACACGTGAATGAAAATAAAAAATAAATATCCAAAAGGCCGCAAAGGTCCACCAAGAAAAAAGAAAAATCAAAGAAAATGTGGGTTCCTAAATCCCTCATTAAAGAAATATATTCTAAAGCATCACAAAGGAAATAAAAATCAAAGACTATGTGGATTCCCAAGTCACTTTTGCAAGACTTGCACTCAAAAGAAATATCAAAGTTGACATTCAAGATTCCAAAGGCTTCTGCTCCACTTCCTTTCAAACATTTTCCATCTTCCAAATCTATTTTGGTTCCTCATGTCCCAAAATCCACTACCTTATATACTTCATCACCTTGTCCATCCACTTTGGGTCCTTGTGTTCCAAAATACACAATCATTTCTCCATCACAATTTCAAGCTTTCCAATCCATTTTTCCTACATCATTCCCCCACCCTTCAAAGTGTGTGTCAAAGTTGATCTTGCCAACATTTCCATCCAGAATATACATGTTTCTTATCCTCCTATCCATTATCAGACACCTACTTTCCATCCTTCCATCCCTCTAGTTATCCAATCTGTGGCATAAAACCTTAACCACCATCTACCTTTATCCTCCACATCTATCCTTTATCATCACCTTATCAATATTTTTGAGTATCCTTTACATAGCCATGGTTTATTATAGTGTACCTTTAAAAGGGGTATTATACAAAGAGAAAGAGGTATAAATTCCTCCATTTCCTATCACACATTCACTATCTTCCAAAAAGTCTAAAAAGGCAAAAAAAAAAAAAGAGAAAAAAAAAGTATAGAGAAATCATTCGTCCTATTTATACAGGAGCATATTGGGTCTTGGCAATCCGGTATCAACCAAAATAATGCTTTTTTGGGTTTGGTTTATTTCTAGAGACTACTCAATAAAGTGCTTGGTAACTGCTCTTGTTTGGGCGGTTGAAGGTTTGTTGGTTTGTTTCACCGATCGAGCTTGGTTACTTATTGGCTGGCTTTGTCGATGGGTCTCGGTGGTAGTTCCTAATTTCTCAGTGGTTTCACCGATTGGTCTCTGTTGCTCGATATTATTTCTCACTGAGTTGGTTTTTGGATGTTGGATCTTGTGGCCGACATGTGCATTTAATTTTCATAGCATATTAATATTGGGGTCTCTCATTGGGATTCATGTGGACCTAAATCTGGGTCTTTGTTGTTTTCTATGTTATATCTTTAGGATCTTTTGGGGCCAACCTTTTCGGTAGAATTTTGTATAAAAGTTGTTGTGTTATGTTCTTAGATTGGAGGTAGTATTTTTGAGGCAATTCTAGGGCGGTAGTTAGATAGAAGATTTGGATCGGGAGTTTCTGACCTCGCATGTATGAGGACTATTCTGTAAATACTTTTGAATTTATTTAGCCCTAACTAGGATGGCCTTACAGCCCAACATGTTTGAAGTTTGATGAGATAATATAAAGTTTGTATTCCTTCTCTCCCTCTCTGTGTTTTATAGCTTTTGTATTGTGTTCTACAAGCTGGTTTGCTAGCTGGGAGTGCCTTTGGCCCTAGTTGTTATCCCTCCTTGCGTCAGGTGGTATTAGAGTGAAGGTTAGATACGAGGTTCCTTCTTGTAAATCCTAGTTGGTTGATTTTTTGTGGGGTAGGAGATTACAATCTAACTGGCAATTGTAGAGGGTTTCAAGATGGTTCATGGGAGAGGAAATATAGATCCAAGCTTAGCTGATATGCTAAGACAAATTTCTATGAGATTAGAAGCTGTTGAGACAACCCAGTGTCGAGGAAGACATCTTGAGAATGTTCATGATGATGAATTTGAGGAAGTGCAGGGAGAAGTCACACCTGCACCTGTGATGGATCAAGAAGAAGAAAGATTCCTATGAGATTTGACAAGTTTGAAGTCCACACCTTAGTTTAATCCTCCTGAGTATAGTGGAAATTTGGATTAAGATTAATTGATAGAGTGGACAACTGAAATGGAGAAATACTTTGAGTATGAGAATGTAACAGAGGAGAAAAATGTGAAGATTGCAAGTACAAAGCTGAAAGGTCATGCATCCTTATGGTGGGAGCATCTACAATTGGATCAAAAGAAGAAGGGTAAAGACAGATCAAGGTATGGGATAAGATGATAAACAAGTTGAAAGGAAAGTTTCTACCTTGTGATTACCAGATTAACCTAGTTAGGAGAATGCAAAGTTTGAAGCAAAATGATAGCTCTGTGAAAGATCACACTAAGGAATTTTATAGACTAGATATTAGATCTGGACATGCTAAGGATGAGGTGGAAAGAATAGCAAGATACCTGAATGGGTTAAGAATTTCAATACAAGATGAGATTAGCTTGGTAAAGATAGAGAGTATTGAGGAGTCTTATCAATTTTCCCTAAAAGCTGAGGAGAAATTGAACAAAAGACATGAACAAAGACAAAGAGGAAGAGGTGGTAAATTCCCTAGAGGAAGAGGTAAATAGTAGATTTGATCTAGACAAGACAAATCAAGACACGCATCAAGACAAAGGCAAGACCAAGTGGAAATGTGGAAGTTCATTTTGAGGAAGAGGCAACTACTCCCGAGGTGGATATAGCAGAAGAGGGTTCCAAGGAACTTGTTACAACTATGGAGAAGAGGGACATAGATCATTTGAGTGTACACATGTAAGCAACAAAGTTGGTAGTAGCATAAATGCTTTGGTGTAAGAGGAGTCACTGAATGAACGTGAGAAGGAAGGAAACCTAATGGTTAGAAGGATATATATGGATTGAGAATAATAAACAAGATCTAGTAAGAAATTTTTTGTTGAAGACCAGATGCAAAGTTGCAGAAAAAGTTTGCAAAGTAATTATTGATAGTGGAAGCTCAGAGAATCTAGCATCTGAGGAAATGGTCACCAAGTTGCAGTTGGAAAGAATGAAGCACCCAAAACCCTATGAGATTTCATGGATCAAGGATGAGCATACATTTATGGTGAGTGAATAATGTTTTGTGAATCTAAAAATTGTAAAGTATTATGATAAGGTGTTATGTGATATTATTCCTATGGACTGTTGTCATATTTTGTTGGGTAGACCTTGGCAATATGATAGACATGCTATATATGATGGAAGATATAATAAGTATACTATTTGGGTTGATGGTAAGAACCAAATCGTATTACCTTTGGTTGAAGAATATGTTGGTGGGATATGCACATATGTGAAAGTTTTTTTGATGGAAGGAAGGCAATTTGTTAAGGATCTAAAGAGAAATGATATATGTTATGCTTTGATTCCTAACAAACCGAGTGAGAAAATAGAAGATAAAACTCCTGAGGAAGTTTAAAAATTTCTTACCAAGTACAAGGAGATCACTTCAGATAATGTACCTGATGGTTTGCCACCGATGAGATATATTAGTCATTGTATGGATCTAATTCCTGAGCACATTTTCTGAATAAGGTGCCACACCGATTAACACCAACTGAGAATGAAAAACTCAATCGACAAGTTAATGAGTTGTTGCAGAAAGGTTTGATCAAAGAAAGTTTTCGTCCATGTGAGAAAATAGAAGATAAAACTCCTGAGGAAGTTGAAAAATTGTTTACCAAGTACAAGGAGATCATTTTAGATAATGTACTTGATGGTTTTCTACCAATGAGAGATATTAGTCATTGTATGGATCTGATTCTTGGATATAGTTTGCTGAATAAGCCACCATGGCGATTGACACCAACTGATAATGAAGAACTCAACTGACAATTTAATGAGTTGTTGTAGAAAGGTTTGATTAGAGAAAGTTTGATTCTATGTGTAGTACCAGCTGTGTTAGCACCTAAGAAGAATGGAGAATGGAAAATGTGTACCGATTCAAGAGCTATTAACAAGATCATAGTTAAGTATCGGTTCCCTATACCAAGGATGGATGATATAATGGATTGTTTGAGTGGAGAAAAATATTTTACTAAGATTGATTTGAAGAGTGGATATCATCAGATCATAATCAGAGAAGGTGATGAATGGAAGACTTCTTTCAAGACAAAATATGGTTTGTATGAGTGGTTAGTTATGCCTTTTGGTTTAACTAATGCACCGAGTAATTTTATGAGGTTGATGAATGAGGTTTTGAAGAAATTTTTGGGTAAATTTGTGATTGTGTGCTTGGATGATATTCTAATATTTAGTAAGACTAGAGAAGAGAATTTGATGCATATAAGACAAGTGTTGCAGAGATTGAAAGAGGAAAAGTTGCTGATTAATTTGAAAAAGTGTTCCTTCATGAAAGAAGAACTTGTGTATTTAGGCTTTGTGATTTCAGCTGATTGTTTGAAGATGAACCCTAAGAAGGTTGAAGCTATACTTGATTGTCCTACACCTAAGAATGTCGGTGAGGTAAGATCATTTCATGGATTAGCAAGTTTTTACCAAAAGTTTATCAGAAATTTCAGTTCAATTTGTAATGCTATGATTGAGACAATGAGAGGAGACAAAAGAGAATTCAAGTGGACACAAGGAGATGATAAGATTTTTCATACTTTGAAGCAGATGTTTTTGAATTGCCTATGTTAGCCTTACCTGATTTCAATATGGTATTTCAAGTAGAGTGTGATGCAAGTGGTAGTGCAATAGGAGCTGTGTTAACTCAAGAAGGTAAACTTGTTTCTTTCTTTAGTAAGAAGTTGAATGACGCTAAGATGAAATATTTTGTTTATGATCAAGAATTCTATGCTATTATTCAAGAACTAAAGAAATGGAGACATTATTTGATACTGAGTGAATTTGTGTTGTATATTGATCATAAGGCTTTACAATATTTGGGTAGTCAAAATAAGTTGAATCAGAGACATATGAAATGGGTAGAGTATTTGCAGAGTTTCACATTTATGATAAAGCATAAGAGTGGAGTTTCTAACTGAGTTGCTGATGCATTGAGTACGAGAAGATCTTTGTTGACTGAAATGATAATTGAGGTTCTTGGTTTTGTTGATATAAATCATTTGTATGAAAGTGACCCTAATTTTTCTAAGCCATGGAGAATGTGCAAAAAACCTATTCTAGATCAACCGAGTAAGTATGAAGACTATTTCATTTAAGAGGATATGTTATTCAAAGGTATTCACTTATGTATACAGAGAGGATTAATGAGAACCAATTTGATAAAGGAGAAACATAGTAGTGGTTTGGCTAGAAATTTTGGTATTGATAAGACATTGAGTTTGCTCAAGGAAAGGTATTTTTGGCCTTAGTTTTATAAGGATGTTCAGAAATTTGTGAAGAGTAGTGGAGTTTGTCAAGTTGCAAAAGGAGTGAGTTAGAATATTGGTTTGTATACACCAATTTCTATTCCTGAGAAACCTTGGAGTGATATCAGCATGGATTGTTTTCTTGGCTTACCAAGGACAACAAGAGGTAATGATTCTATATTTTTTTGTTGTGGATTGATTTTCCAAGATGACACATTTCATACCATGTATAAAAACATCAGATGCAATGCATATAATAGATCTTTTCTTCAAGGAGATTGTCAGATTACATGGATTACCGAGGAGTATCATCTCTGACCAATATAGTAAGTTTGTTGGCTATTTTTGGAAAACACTTTGGGAGAAGATGGACACCAAGTTGAAGTATAGTTATAAATTTCATCCACATACTGATGGACAAACAAAGGTTGTAAACAAAAGTTTGGGTAACTTGTTGAGATGTTTAGCTAGAGATAAACCAAGTAATTGGGATTTAATGTTAGCACAAGAAGAGTTTGAACATAATAATTTAGTGAATAGGAGTACTGGAAAGACACCTTTTCAGATTGTTACTGGCATACAACTGAGAGGTATATCAGATTTGAGAGATATTGCTAGAGAAGACAAGAGAAGTAATGAAGGAGAATAATTCTTTGAGTTTATGAAAATATTGCATGAGGAAGTGAAAGATAAGTTGGAGATAAGTAATAAAAAATACAAGGATAGTGCAGATAGATCAAGAAGACATGAGACTTTTGAGACTGATGATGAATTAATGGTTCATTTGAAGAAAGGAAAATTTCTTGTTGGAACATATGGTAAGTTGAAGATGAAGAAATTTGGTCCTTATAATAGATTGAGGAAGTTTGACAATGGAAATGCTTATGAAATAGAATTACCTAATGGCATGAATATATCACCTATATTCAACATTTCAGATTTGTATGTGTAACATAAAAAATATAATGATGAGATGGGAGATGATGTGTATATGTTACTAAAATGTAAAGGAGGAAAATTATGGTTTAGGAGGGTTTGAATTGTTAATTTTTATTTGTGTTGATTGTATATTGAAATTGTGATTGTGATTAAGGGAAGATAAGATGCTCCTTTCTTTCACCTTCAAATACACAAATAGGAGATCCAATTTTGATCAACCCCAAAGGGTTAATACACAAATGAATCCAATATTTGGAAAGAGACCAAGAAAGGGGATCTTAAATTCTATAAATTGATTGATTAATATGATTAATGATAGTAATTGAAAAGAATAGGAGAAAGTACCAACCTTACAAAGTGGCAGATCAAAGATTACTATTTTCTGATATCTGTAGACTGTTTCTGGAGATGCTGACAGATGATACCGAACCGGAACACAGAGACGGACAAAACCCAAAAATATTTTTCCATTTCAATGTCATCTTATGAAAAAGGTCAACCTTGTACCACTTTTGCCAACTCGATCTGCTCAACTCCAAAAGTGTCCCTGTTCGCACAGTCTGAAAGAAATCTGAAAAGGGTATCCAGATTTGGCCTTGGATCTACAGTCCCGAACCTATACCTACAAGAAAAATGTTTGTTTGTTGGGGGAAAGGGGTTTTCCTTGGTCAAACCCCAATTTTGGAATTAACCTTAATATATAATTGAAGTTGTAGAGATAAACAAAGTAAACACATAAATTCACCTTGCTTATTATGTCTCTGTGGCGGATTCGAATCCGTGGATCCACAAGTATGCTTCAAAACATGGAATGTAGAATGGAAGGATGTCTTCAATCTCTTGCTTATATATCTCCAACACCAAGTCTTGATTGGATTCTTGAACTTGACAAGGGCTTTGGAAGAAAATGGATGGAGAGATCACCAAAAGGGCACTTTTTGGCTTGAATCCTTCAATGGCCTCCAATGGATCTCCTTCATGCAAATGGATATTTGAGAATGATGGATGCTTGCTTCAAATCTTGCTTAATTGCTTGCTTGGACTTTACTTCATAAGAATGCTTGATGCTTGATTAGAATACTTCAATTGCTTGATCATGGTTTTTCATGCTTAGAGAAAATGAGAGAGAAAGCTCCCTTTTATATGAAACTAGGGCACAATCTTCTAAGGAGGCCTACATAGGATAATTAAATCATCATTTAAGCC
>MU227378.1:1945892-1960062 GCA_018584345.1 Thuja plicata | reverse complement strand
ACTATAAGTAGGACTAGATGTAGTAAAGCTCATACACCAATACAATGCAAATGAACTAATACAAAATTTTAGATCTATGTAATTGAAATGTAATTTGAAAGAACATGCAAGATCTAACATACACAATACAAATCTAACACCAAAAAGAAAGAGTTGTCTATCACGGGTTCACCAAAATGTAACATAAAAAATAGAATGATGAGATGGGAGATGATGTGTATATGTTACTAAAATGTAAAGGAGGAAAATTATGGTTTAGGAGTGTTTGAATTGTTAATTGTTATTTGTGTTGATTTTATATTGCAATTGTGATTGTGATTAAGGGAAGATAAGATGCTCCTTTCTTTCACCTTCAAATACACAAATAGGAGATCCAATTTTGATCAACCCCAAAGGGTTAATACACAAATGAATCCAATATTTGGAAAGAGACCAAGAAAGGGGATCTTAAATTATGTAAATTGATTGATTAATATGATTAATGACAGTAATTGAAAAGACTAGGAGAAAGTACCAACCTTACAAAGTGGCAGATCAAATATTGTTGTTTTCTGAGATCTGTAGACTGTTTCTAGAGATGCTGACAGTTGATGCCAAACCGGAACACAGAGACAGACAAAACCCATAAATATTTTTCTATTCCAATGTTGTCTTATGAAAAAGGTTGACCCTGTACCACTTTTTCCAACTCGATCTGATCAACTCTGAAAGTGTCCCTATTTGCACAGTCCGAAAGAAATCCGAAAAGGGTATCCAGATCTAGCCTCGAATCTACAGTCCCAAACCTGTACCTACAAGAAAAATGTTTGTTTTTTGGGGGAAAGGGGTTTGCCTTGGTCAAACCCCAATTTTGGAATTAACCTTAATATATAATTGAAGTTGCAGAGATAAACAAAGTAAACACATAAATTCACCTTGCTTATTATGTCTTTGTGGCGGATTCGAATCCATGGATCCACAAGTATGATTCAAAACATGGAATGTAGAATGGAAGGATGTATTCAATCTCTTGCTTATAGATCTCCAACACCAAGTCTTGAATTTATTCTTGAACTTGACAAGGGCTTTGGAAGAAAATGGATGGAGAGATCACCAAAAGGGCACTTTTTGGCTTGAATCCTTCAATGGCCTCCAATGGATCTCCTTCATGCAAATGGATACTTAAGAATGATGGATGCTTGCTTCAAATCTTGCTTAATTTCTTGCTTGGACTTTACTTCATAAGAATTCTTGATGCTTGATTAGAAGACTTCAATTACTTGATCATGGTTTTTCATGCTTACAGAAAATGAGAGAGAAAGCTCCCTTTTATATGAAACATGGCACAATCTTCTAAGGAGGCCTACATAGGATAATTAAATCATCATTTAAGCCTTTACCCTTAGGAGAAGACCTATATTAAATATAATTTAGGAATCAACCAATTTGAAACTCGAAACAACCGACTCGGAAGCAGGAGAAAACTTTTTGTGAAGGCCAACATCCCGGAAACCAAAAGTTCCTGGGATTTGGACCCTGGGACAAGGTCGAGGTTGGCCCTGTCCTAGGATAGGGTCAAGGTTGACCCTATCCTAGGGAAGGGTCGAGGTTGACCTTGTCCTAGGAGGTCGACCCTGTCCTCAGATCCCAGGATCATAGGTCAGAGACCCAGAATGCAGAATTTAGGTCAGGAAATGGAGGTTAGAAAGGCAAGTCAGGGGGGAAGCCATGTCAAGATCAAGAACCCATTTAGAGGCGCTTGTCATGACCCCAAACCACTCACTCGGAAGGCTAAACTAGTCTCCTATGGAAGTGCTTCCATTTTTCGATTATATAGTATGAGTATCATGAAACTGATGAAGAAAAGATAGTGCCGATTGATTATCATAAGAAATGGATAGAAGAAGTTGAACATATTTTGGAAGAAAGAATTGACAGAAGCACTAGAGGAAAGAATTACATGAAATACTTGGTAAAGTGGAAGAAAAGACCAATTGAAGAGTCTATGTGGATTTTTCAATCTGAGTTGGATTCAACTCAGGTTGTATTGCACTCATGATTCAAAGAATCATTTCTTTTAACCCCACGTTTCTAATGCATGAGCACCTTGGGCCTTGGCAATCCTGTATCAACCAAAAATATGGTTGTTTGGGTTCACTAGCTTGTTGGAGATTGTTGGGTAAAGTTCTCAGTAACTAATCTTGTTTGGTCAGTTGAAGGTTTGTTAGTTTGTTTCACCATTCAAGCTTGGTTATGTGTTGGTTGGCTTTATCGACAAGTCTCGGTGGTTATTCCTGACTGCTCGGTGGTTTCACTGATTGGTCTCTGTTGCTCGATAGTCTTTATGACCGAGTTAGTTTTTGGATGTTGGATCATGTGGCCAACATCTACATTTAATTTATGTAGCATAATTAATATTGGGGTCTATCATTGGGATTCATGTGGACCTAAATCTGGGTTATTGTTGTTTCCTATAATGGATCTTTAGGATCTTTTGAGGCTGACCTTTTCGGTAGCCTTTTGTATAAAATTTGTTGTGTTATTTTCTTAGATTGGAGGTAGTTTTTTGAGGCAATACTAGGGAAAAATTTAGATAGAAGATTTGGATTGAGGTTTTCTGACCTCACATGTATGAGGACTATTCTATAAAGAATTTTGAGTGTATTTGGCTGTAACCAGGAAGGCCTTACAACCTGACATGTATGAAGTTTGATGAAATAATATAAAGTCTGTATTCCTTCTCTCCCTCTCTATGTTTTGTAGCTTTTGTGTTGTGTTCAACAAGCTGGTTTGGTAGCTGGGAGTACCTTTGGCCCTAGTTTCTATCCCTCCTTACATCACCTATGGTGAAAACCACTTCTTGTGGCACCTTGGGCATGTACAATGATGAAAACCTAGAAAACATGCATCATGAATAATCCACCCTCTTGTACTCTACACTTGGGGGCAAGTTCAATCCATTCCATCTTATCTATAATTTCCTTCATTATCCATCATATCCTTCACCATCCACTATCGACCATTTATCCTATCTATATACATATCCCATTTTCCACCATTAATCTTGACAAGGTTGAACATATCCATGAGCATTAGGTATCTTGACATCTGTTATCCTTTCCATTAGCCTATTCACTTGTTCATCCATGCTACCCTGTCATGATCTTGCTTATCCCAAATCAACCCTCATTATCCCTAAGCATCCTGACAATAATTCCAAACCATCCACTCCTAGCTTCCATCGAACCTTATCCCGATCGTTCTATCCTATGCACATCATATCCAAAATGACCCTTTGGTCTTGATAAAAAAATGAAGGACACAAAATGCAAAAAAATGTTCTCAAAAGCCTCTTATCATATCCACTCCTTTGGACAAAACATGCCTTTCATTGCATCCTGTCATTACCTTATTGAAGCTACATCATTATCCTACATTTCTATATCCTTTTCCCTTATCTTGGGTAATCTTAAATGAGATTTTTCCTTGAGGGTCACATTATGTCCTTCTTCCGTCAGTTCATTCATCCACTTATAATGCCCTACACCTTGCTAGACATTAGGGGCAAACAAATGTGATCTCACTTGATTATTAGTGATCAATTTAAAAATCCACAAATCAGAAAATATCGAAACATCAAAAATCATGTTGTAAAAATAAAAAAAATGCTAAAAATTTGAAAAAAATGTCACACTCATCAAAGGTCGATATATCATCACAAGTCAATGTTAAAAATGCAAAAATGAAAGACTAGTCACAAATCGAAAAACTAAGTTTTAAAAATCGACAAACATCAAGTTTCAAAAATTGACAAACATAAAGAAAAAGTCGAAAACTCAACAAAAGTAGACATCACAAATGCAAAAATAAAAAATCTAATTGCAAACAATCGAAAAGAATTCATGTAAAAAATAAAAATAAAATCTATTCAAAAAAGAAAATAAATAAATATATCAAAAAAGAAGAAGAAAAATACATCAAATGTTATTTATTCTAAAATCAAATTTAAAATTAAAAATAAAAATAAAATAATCAAAAATTAAAAAATTAAAAATTAAATAAAAAAAATAAAAAATACCAACCCCTCCAACCACCAACTCCCCCTAGATCTTAGCTTGGGGCGAGCTCAGCTCGCCTGCGTGCGAGCTCTGCTCACCCCAGAGCGAGCGAGCTCGCACTTAGTGCGAACGAGCTCGCCCCAACCTACATAACATTAAAAATTGCATTTTTTTTAATAAATTTTTTTTAAAAAAAAAACCCAAATCAATTCAAATCATTTTTTTCATCACAAACACGAAATCAACTATTTTTTTGAAAACCCACAAATTTTTCTAAATTTTTTAATCAAACCCTAGATAAATTTTAATGCAAACCCCCCCCATCATTTTTTTAACACAAAACCACCCTAAATGCACCATTTTTTTCATCCAACATTTATTTTTAATGAATTTTTCCTGCAACCCAGGGGCACACATCCAATCATTGGGAAATATTCATGGCAACAGACACAAGCATCAAACAAACATCCTTCACCAAGATCACAAATCAATATACTTGAACTTTTCAATCAATCCAAATCTCAAATTTCAAAACATCCGATCATTCCACTAATCTCAAACATCAACACATCGACATCGAATCCAAAACATTGAATCAAATAACTTGAATGAAATTAAACTGGAGGAGGATGGATTAAAATCGTTTAAAAACTATGGATCAACTAACAATGGAAAATATATTCAAATAAGTGTTTCTTGATTTTTGGCATCCTATCTTTTTAGCAACTCAATGATGTCCGGGACTAGAGGAACAATGATAAAGTAGGGTATTTTTTTGGTTTTTTTCGTTGTAGGATTGATTTGCCGATGTATGCAAATTAGTCTTATAACACGGTCATCAAAGAATCATCGAGGACATTGTTATATGAAAGGGATTAATTCTTTGTATGTTAACGCACAAGAATACTTAGGCCATTTAGGCAATTCATACCTTAATGTCAAGATCTACTTGCAACATTTAATCTGAAGAAAATAATATTCATACCCCCAATGGTTTGGAAATCTCACCAGTGAGGTTTGTATCGATTCCACAAAACCTCAATGATAACAGTGGTCACATTGAATCCGATGAAAGAAGTACTCATACCATCATGGTTTGCAAATCTAATGAGTGAGGTTTGTACCAATTTAAAAAATTTCTACCAAAAAGCTCAATGATGATAATTGCAAAAATAGAGATCTGTTAAAAAGTGACAATAATTTAGTTGCATTCGCATATTGCATTCATGTTAGATTAAATCTTGCATTAATAATCATTATGGGATTTCTCAAGGAAAGTGGGGATCAATCATCCAAGTCAAAAGGAAGAGGTAAGGTCTATCAAATTTCCACATCAACATACATCAAGTGTCCATCCGTAACATAAAAAAGGGGATATATATGTCCATCATCAAAAGTCTGATATCATCAAAATGATCTAAGCATGATTGCCTCTTGATTCAGTAGGATGACCTATCAACGTACCATAATTTGTACCAATACCTACACTCATAGATGGCCTTGCGCCAATCCCCTAGAAGCTATTGGTTTATCAACTATCAAGTTCTCTAATCCTCCAATCAATCATATACCATTTTTTCAAATGAGTGAATCCTTCATCTTTGTTCCATTCAAATCACATCAGTTGCAAGTTTTGTCAACAAAAATTGATCTTCAATTTTGGAAAGTTCACTATCAAGGATTATAGGTCCTTCAAACCCAAAGAATCAAGGTCAATTTTTAGTCTATATCATAGAAATATATATTTTTCTATTAAGACTTCATCATCTTAGAAACACTTCATTTTGATCAAATCCTAATTGGAAATTTTTCTATCACTTATTTGCAAAACCTTCATCAAGATTCTAGATCAATCAACCCATCATCCTATCTATCCAAAAATCTATCAATCATCATCAATCAATCCAATCTCCAAAATCACAAATCATACCATCTAGCTTAATATCAATCATCAAATATTTCCCTTCTAATCTATTGAGAGATCCATCTCATCACACTTTATTTGATCGATCTCTTGAGGGGGCATATCATACCCATCATAATCTTGACCAGATTAACTCTGGGGCATCTAGTCGGTATTAAAAGAAAATCAAGGTCTGAGGCATTTTCTCATCTTCAAAGTTCATCTTTTATCGAGATTTAAATCAAGACTGACGTTAATCAAATTTTTGTAATCAAAATAAATCATTTACATAAGCTCCAATGCTTGAAAAATCATCTCAATTTTACTCCCGAGGTGGTATACTGGCACCAGAGTGCATAGTTTTGCCAATCAGGGCATTTTTTAAAATCAGGGACATCGGATGTTAAAATTATTTTTTTACATCAGGGCATCAAAATAGATCAATTTTCACAACAGAGGTATCACACTATCAGGGAAAATGGCATCAGCATCATATCAAGCATCACATCAGCGTCATATCAACATCATATCAACATCATATTAGGGACTCACATTGGAACATCATCATCAATATCACATTAGATCAGACATCAAATTGGGATCAGACATCAAACATCAGGTATTATTTGAACCAATGCGCTTTTCACATTGATTCAAAGAGGGGTATTTGTATACACCTAAAATTGGTCAACGCAAGTCAAAGAAAGGCAAAGCAAAATCAATCAAATCCAAGCTATTATAAATTAATTCCAATCAATAAATCAAATCACTAGGTAATTGAATTAATCATTTAATTTCTTAGTGCATCAATTGATTAAATCAATTCATTAAATTAAACATGGATACAATACTTAATTATTTTGAATTAATTAAATCCTAATTTCTCTCACTCACCACTACGTGATAAAAAGTCACTCACCAGTGGAGAATGAGAAAAGAGATCACATGGATTACCAAAAAGATTTTCTATCTTGACCACTCAATCCTATAAAGAAATCTTGTCCACTCAAAGGGGACACATCACTCAACCTTAACCTCAACCATACTTTGACCATGGTTAATCACTCTACTCCTTACCCTTGGGAATTCCTATAAATAGAAGGTGTTTCTTAGTGTAAACAACCACTTTACTTTACCAATTCACTATCAATTCACATCTACTCACTTACACTTTGCATCCATTAGCATTTAGCTTTGAGCATTCTTAATTAGGATCATAATGGCACTTTGCATTTAGCATAGTTCTTTATCAAGATCATTTCTTTTTTTCTGGGTTGTCACTAGGATCTCTAATGTAGCTGAGAGAAATTGTCCTTAGAACTAGAGAGAAATAGTCATTTCAATTGATCTAATCGTATTTTATCTTTCAATTCGATATGCCTAGCTTGTTATTAATGTTTCATTGAGTTTGTGTGCAGATCAAACATACAGACTACATATGTGATTTTCATTAAATGTACTATTGTACTTACTTGATTTTCATATCTCTTTCAAAGTTCATATTTATATTAGATCTATCTTCTTTTCATCTTCTTATGCATGAGTGTTATTATGCTTATTTGATTTGCATATCTCTTTCAAAGTTCATATTTTCATTAGATTTATCTTCTTTTCATCTTCTTATGCATGATTGTTATTACCTTGAGTCATACTTATAGTATTCTTGTTAGGAGAACTCAAAGACTTATGGGTTCCTTTGATCTCGAGTCCTTTTTGTTTCCTAGGAATCTTGATGAGACAAACATGCCTATTGCAGACACCTAAATTGACTTATTGCCCATGCGCAACAACTTTACTAACTTTCATCTCAATTGATTAAATAATATTTATTATTTAATTAATTAGTGTTCCACTATATTCAAATTTCAAATTCAACATTTCCCCCCATTTCCATAATTGAATCAATTATTTAATTATTAGCGTCTAATTATTTTGATTATAGGTAAAAATAGGTTTTGAAGGGACTTGAAACCCTGTACAAAGAGAAATTAAAGATATAGCAATAGAAGTACACTAAACACAACATAAAAACCAAAACAAAAGGCTACCAACCCCAAAAACACACAAAATAGCTCAGCCAAAGAAACACCCAGCCTGCTGCAAAAAATAAATCTTAGGATAACCACAACAAAGAGAGAACTATCATTTTATCCCCTTCATATGGGATCACAAGGTCATGTCAAAAGACGGAGAGGATTTCTTAAAAAAATTTCCTTTAACTGTAATCCAACCATGTTCAACACTAGCAGTCTTATCCTACCAACACAAAAAATCCAGAGTTGGAGATCTAGCACCCAAAATTGGGTTTGAATCTCCCTTAGAAATATCCAGCATAGGGTTGACATAAGATCCAACTCCAGCATCTATTAAGTTACCATTAGTTCCAGTAGAGCCAACAATCATCGAAACATAAGCAATGATATTGGTATCAACTAGCGAAGAAAGAATAGGTTCAGGTCTAGCAACTAGGATAGGAACAGAGCCAACATCCCCATTAGACCCATCAGGAGCAAAATCAAGACCTAAACCGGTCTTCTCAACAACATGTAAAGGATTGACAATATCAGGAGCAATATCCACCTCAGAGTGAGAGGAGATTTTCCAGACAATGTAGTGTTGATTAGAAGCACCCTTCCACCAAGAAGGAGAAAATTTCTTCTTTTTGGTAATAAAGCCACATTGAGAAGAAATATGACCTGTCTTAAAACAATTCTAACATCTAAAAGGAATACTTGCAAATTCAAGCTGCTAGATGCAAGATCCCAAGGATGATTCAATTTTAATATCAGTTGGAGGGCCTTTCAAGGTATCAATATAGACCAAGATGCGTGCATAAGTAGAGTGATACATGTTATCCGACTCATTATCAATCATCAAAATGTGCCCCAAAGCCCCACCCACTTCCTCTAAGACAAAGTCATGCCATAGATGAAGGGGCAGATTGGGGAGCCTGGCCCATATAGGGATAGTACTGAAGACTTCTGTGGAAGGGTTGAAATCAGTGTGCCATGGCTTAACCAAGCATCTAATTGTTATTCTTTAGAGATTCTTCTATTAATTAATTAAATAATAGTAATTAATTAATTAATCTCTTATCTTCACAATTAATTAAGTATGGTATTATTTAAGTAATATTTTCCTCATTCCTATTATTACATTTATATATAATTGCAATTAATTAATCGTTTCTCCTAAAATTAAATAAATACTAATTTATTTAATTTCCTAATTCATTCTTCTCATAAATAAATAAATTTTATTTATTTATTTATTATCCATGTGCAATTAAATGAATTTTCTAATTTATTTGATTTTAATTATTCTTCTAGTTCTAACTTACACTAAGCCTCATGATGAGACAATTTATTGTCTCTATTTTATATTGATCATAATACTCTGTTTTAAAGTATTACAAGACATTTGTGGACTTATAACCAGTTGAACTTGTGTAAAAGTATAGTTAGAACCATCAAACCTATGGGTAGATAGTTATGTCATGTTTTGCTAATATTATATATATATATATATATATATATATATATATATATATATATATATATATATTGTAGTATTTCATATAGCTATCAGAATGTGTGTTCTAATATTTGGATCAATTTAATTAAGTTTACTTGTATGCATATTTCTGCATGATAAATAACCTGCCAGGAAGAAGGAGTAGCTTGAGAGTGGTCGACAACATTAAAAGAAGAACGTTGAAGTCCAACTGCGACAGGGGAAAACATCATGGTACCGACAGACACAACTACTACATTGGAGGAGCCACCATTCCAGAGAATATAGGAATATAACTCTACTATATTCCCTTTGCACTCATTACCTTGTTGAATCGGTCGTCCAGACTTTATTGCATATGTCATGGGCTGTTACATTCCCTTTTTCTTCTTTGGTGTGATTCTAGTTAGATATTTTCCTTCTATTTTGAATAAGTGACAATCCTATATTTATAGGGATTTGATTGTTAGTTTGTAAGTTAGGAGTTCTTGAGAATACATTATTGCATCTTGCACAACAAGTTATTTTCTAGTTTTATGTATTGTTCCTATGCAATCAGTTTCTGAAATACAATGAAGTGATTTTGGTTTATCTTCTGTGTTAGTAGTTAGCAGAAGCCAACCAAGGGGGCCCACTTGGATGGTGGATTATATTAGAGTAGAATAGATTTACTTTTAGTATTTCCAACATTTCAAATAGGAGTTTACTGTTTCTTCCTGCAACATTATACTTTATGAATGTTCCCGCAACACCTGGAAGGATAGTTATAGTGGATTCTCTGGGTTGAAAGAATAGGTTTAAGTTGGGTTTATAGTTTTCAGCATTAATTTCATTAAGGAGTTAAGTGTTTTTACCTTCCTACAACAATAGTGTAGATTTCTTTCATGCATTTTATCTTCCTACAACGTAAGTAGTATGACTCTTTGAGAGACTTAGTGCACATATTGTGCTGTCCTATTTCAAGTATACGTCCCTGGGTTGACAATTTAAATGCACCTCATGGTGGGGAAATTAATCCTTAGTTTGAATATACTATTCCTAGGAGAGGCTTTGGCATGATTACTAGCACCTATTGTGAGGCGGTTCATTTTTGGCATTGTTGCTGGGGATGGTGTGAAGTTGAGAATCTTATTGAGTCATTTTTCATTTCGAGATAGTTTTTTTTATAGTGGTTTGTAGTCCTGAATTTGCACTTCATAAGTGTGAAGAATTCACTTGCATGCATCAAAGAGGAAGAAGATGAGATGAATATGATAGATTTCTTCCAGGAGAGTCTGTGAATTTAAACGAAGAAGTTGAAGAAGTTGAGTTACCTTTTGTTGACGCAAGTCCTAAATTTCCTGCAGCATCTTCCTCTGGAGTAGATCCTTTTGATATAGTTGACCTTCAACCTTTTTCTAAAATTTTGGCCAGCTTTCTTGATAATTTTGGCCCAAATTCACCTATTGTTAACAATCCTATAGCTAACGTTCCTTTCCAGTAGCAACTCCATTTCCAGATACCTCTAGTAATGGCACAACCTACCTTTCCATTCCCTCTTCCAAGCCTTATAAACAATGCTAATCTCAAAAACATACCCACTACCGCACTTCCAAAGTTCTATGGCTTGGTAACCCAAGATCTTAACACATTTTTGTTCGAGTTTGATATTCTCTATCATAGCTTTGAATATAACACTAATGCCCACAAACTCAATTTGTTTCCAACAATGCTGAAGGAGTCTGCCATACGATGGTTCATGGGCTTAGGAGCTAATGCAGGAGCTACTTGGGATGAGATACAAACTCTATTTTTGCAGAAATACAAAGAGTATTGCAAGGGGGGTGACCCAAGAGGAGATGATATTTTTTAAAATATCACAAAAGGAGGATGAAACCTTGGAGGACTACATTTCACTTTTCTTATATACCATGCAGTAGAATCCCCAACATGTGCTGGTGGAGGATTCATAGAAACTAGTCTTCTTAAGAGGGGTAAATGATAGCTTCTTGGAAGTGCTGGACCTCATGGATGGAGGACACATATCCCAATCTTCCTGGGATGACCTCAAAAAATTTGTCTCAACTATTCACGATCAACTGTATAGAAAGGCATAGGATTTCAGTCTACAGCCACTAAAGGGATCAGTTCTGACATTTCCAAGCTGGAGATATCTAACTTGCTGGAGGATTTCAAGAAAGACATCATTAATGATGTTGCTACACATATAGACAACATGAATGCCAAGAAAAAGAATGCAGATGTTGAATCTTAGTTAGCTGAGTATTGTCCTCACTGCCGTAAACAAAAGAAAGACTGTGGATGCAAGCTGGTGGCAAACTTGGAAAAATAATATTTTTCCTACTGAGTACATGGATATAGAAGGAGATGAAAAGAAAGTGTTCTTTGTTGCTCAATGTCGGTCATGGGCTTCAAGACAAGGTATGCCTCAAGATCTTATGGAATTTTCTAGTCCTTATAATAATCAATGGCAAAACCAAAATTATAAGAATCCTTCTCAGTACTCCCAACTTGTTCAGAATAACCAATGGCCTAACCAATAGAATAACTAGTGGCCTCATCCTCAGAACCAGTGGAAATCACCATAGGGGAAATGGTAGTAAAATAACCAGTGGAGGGGGCCTCCATAGTGGCCTAACCAAAATCCTAGCTATCCACAATTACCACTTCCAATGCCTCCACCTACAATAATGCCACCTCCTACAGCCACAAGTCCTAATCCAAAGCCAACCAAATTACCTTCTTAGCAATAGCCTAATCCTAACAACAAACAAAAACAACCAATGTATACTACTGATACTCAATAGTACCCTACCAATGCACTAGAGATATCTGATATCCATTTGAGATCCGGTATCACTCTGCTTGCACCCGAACATCCTATTATTATAGAAGTTGCAGATATTCCTACAACATCAGCACCACTTCCAAAAGCTACATTATAAAATATAGTCCAACCAACTGATATATCTGGCAAAACTGATGTTCACACCTCAGTTAATCCTCCCTTTCCACATAGGCTTTGCATGGAAAAACCTATATCCCAAGAAGAAACACCATTTGATATCCTCGAGCAGCTGAAAAACATGCACATCCAGATTCCTTTGTTCCAAGTTATCAAAGATGTTCCACTTTATGGAAAAGATATAAAGGAAGCATTCCTTAAAATTCCTAGACAAAAGAAAAAGGACCCTCAAACAGTTCATATTATAGGCCAACTTGCAGATATCATGTTGGGAAAGGTATTTATACCAAAGTATTCTGGCCTTAGAAGCCCAGTTGTTGATTTGATAATCAATGAACGGTTTGTGAAAAATGCTTTAGTTGATTTGGGAGAAGCCATAAATGTAATGACCAAAGATACAATGCATAGGTTGAGTATAGAGGGCTTGAGAACCACTCCAATGGTGTTACAACTTGCTAATAGTTCAATTGTCACCCCATATGGTATCATTGAAGACATAATAGTCACCTTGGATTCATGGGAATACCTTGTTGATTTTCTTATATTATCACCTAAAGTACACTTTGCTAGCTATCCAATCATCCTAGGGAGACCTTGGTTGGCCACCACTGATGCCAAATTTAGTTGCAGATCAGGAAACAGGATGATTTCAAATGGCCGAGCAGTAAAGAAGCTAGCACTCTATCCTCCTTCCCAACCCCAACCAGATTTAAGAGATCATATATGGACAGATTTGGGAGATGAGGAAGAAGAAATAGATTCTATTTCTCAGCTCATGATGCTACACAAAAAATCTTTCCTGAAAATGCAAGAAGAAGATGATGTGATACAAAGTATTCTTACCAATGAGTGTGTAGTAGCTAAGGACATTTCTGAAAGCTTTGTTTTACAGTTATGTACCTATGAGGACCGTGTATTTCCTGAAAGCCCTGATATAATCAATCAATTACTGCCATGTGAAGTAGCTACAAGCCCAGTATCTGAAGTGTCAATGATAGAGCTAACCACCACTATGAAACTTTCTCCTAGTCACAATCTCCATGTTAACATCAAGCTGCCACCATCACAATTGGCATAGTTAACCAAACTCCTATGTACACATGAAAAAGCCTTTGCTTTGGATTATGGAGACATGGCATGACTAAAGCCCAAGCTCTACACACACAGGATCTACATCAATGATGACATTTTACCACTCCACCAACCTCAAAGATGAATAAACCCAACTTTGAAAGAAATAGTCAAAAATGAATTGCAAAAGTTGTTGGATGATGGTTTCATATATCCAATGTTTGATAGCAAGTGGGTATCACCTTTGGTGATAGTACCTAAGAAGGGAGGAAAATGGAGAATATGTGTCGATTACATAGAATTGAACAATGCCACAAAGAAAGACCATTTTCCACTACCATTTATTGATCAAGTTTTGGACACCTTGGCTAGTAAGAAGTACTTCTCCTTTCTGGATGGATACAACGGTTACAACCTGTAGACACCCTAAAATGGACAGGCTTGCGACTTTACATTAAAAACACTAATTTTTCATCTATTAATTAATGGTTTTTTAATCATTAATTAATCATCTATCTTCTTCTAAATACATTTTCCAAATCATCTAATCCAACTCCTAAAATTAATTAAATAATTAATTTTATTTAATTAATTAAGCTTTAATTGATTAATTATCATTATTTAATTAATTAAACTCAATTTCCTATAGTTTAAAATCAAATATTTAAACTTACTAATTAA
>MU227378.1:1920783-1939259 GCA_018584345.1 Thuja plicata | reverse complement strand
GTTATCTCTTTGAAGATAAATGAGTATTTAATTCATTTATTTAATAATTGTTTTCAACATGTGAGATAATTGAATTCTTTTTAATTAAGAATTGCTTTATTTGATGAAATTAAATTAATTAAATTAGTAAGTTTAAATATTGGATTTTAAACTATAGGAAATTGAGTTTAATTAATTAAATAATGATAATTAATCAATTAAAGCTTAATTAATTAAATAAAATTAATTATTTAATTAATTTTGGGAGTTGGATTAGAAGATTTGGAAAATATATTTAGAAGAAGATAGATGATTAATTAATGATTAAAAAACCATTAATTAATAGATGGAAAATTAGTGTTTTTAATGTAAAGTCGCAAGCCTGTCCATTTTAGGGTGTCTACACAACCAGGTCAACATTGCTCCAGAGGATCAGGAGAATACCACATTTACATGCCCTTGGGGGACATATGCCTATTATGTATTACCATTTGGCTTATGTAATGCATCAAATACTTTCCAGAGAGTTGTAATCAACATTTTTGCTCACATATCACATGATTGCATGGAGATATACATGGACAAATTCACTACATTTGGTGTCACATTTGAGGAAGCCTCTAAGAACTTGGAAAAGGTGTTGATCAGATGTTAAGAACATAACCTATATCTCAACAGTGAGAAGTGCTTTATGATGATGCAGGAAGGAGTAGTGTTGGGACATTTCATCTCAGAAGCTGGAATCCAGGTAGACCCTACCAAAATACAGGTAATTCTCACATTGCCTACTCCTACAAAGCAAAAATATATTATATCTTTCTTAGGACATGCTGGCTATTATAGGTATTTTATTCAAAATTTTAGTCAAATAGCTAGTCCTATGTATACTTTGCTTACAAAAGAGGCCGAATTTGCCTAGGCAAAAGCCTGTGATGAATCCTTCCTGCAGCTCAAGTCACTTTTGATAACTGCACCCATACTTAGGGGCCCTGACTAGTCTTTTCTATTTCACATACATACAGATGCTTCCGACTATGTCATAGGTGTTGTCCTAGTACAAAATTCTAGTAACCTTGAAAATGCAATTTACTATATTAGTAAGAGCTTACATGGACTAGAGTTAAACTATGCAGTGACAGAAAAAGAATTACTAGCATTAGTTTATGCTCTGAACAAATTATGCCTTTATGTAACAGGCTATTCCATCTTTGTTCATACTGACCATGCAGTACTTAAATATCTCATGAACAAACCTGCCATCACAAGCATTTTAGCAAGATGGCTTCTTCTTTTGTAGGAGTTTGACATAACCATCATTGACAAGCCAGGGAAGGCCAATGTAGTAGCTGATTATCTATCCAGAATCCCGCATGCTGACAGAGATACCACTTTGATAGATGATACATTCCCTGATGAGCATTTATTTCATATTGCTATAAAAAATCCATGGTATGCTGATATAGCTAATTATCTTGTAGCTAACAAAATGCCCACACATTTCTCTTATAAGGAAAGGAGAATGGTTGTAGAGAAAACCTTCCAATTCTCTTGGATTCATAACACACTCTTCTACATGGGTCCAGACCAAGTCATGAGGAGATGTGTGCGAGAAGATGAGACATATGACATTCTCCATGCTTGTCATAATGAGACATGTGGAGGACACTTTGCAGCAAAGAAAACAACCCTAAAGATCTTAACAATTGGTTACTGCTGGCCCACACTTCACAAAGATGCAGCTAGCTACACAAGGAAATGTGAAAAATATCAGAGGATGGGCCAGCCAACAAGATTAGATAAAATGCCCTTAAATCCACAAGTGGTGGTAACACCATTTGACAAATGGGGCATGGATTTCATTGGTCCAATAGATCCTCCATCCAATGGGAAATCCTACAACCTGGTGTGTACTGACTACCTGACCAAATGGGTCAAAGTAAAAGCCATGAAGCACGCATGAGATCATAAGTTAGTAGAGTTTTTGTATGAGGAAATCTTCACCCGATATGGAGTGCCAAGAGAACTAGTTACTGATCAGGGAGTGCAATTCACTTCCAATCTGATAACAAAGCTCATGAAGGAATACAATATCATACATCATAAGTCAAGTCCCTATCATCCTTGGGCCAATGGATAGGCCGAAGTCACAAATAGGGAAATTGAAGCCATCTTAACAAAAATAGTTCATCTGCACCGCTGAGATTGGAGCAGTAGACTATTAGAAGCTGTCTGGTTGTATAGAACAACCTGGAATACCACAATAGGGGTCACACCATTTGAGCTATTATACAGGAAAGAAGCAATGCTACCAATTGAATTTGAACACAAAAATTTGCGCACAACGCTAGAGTTGAATATTGATCTTCCTGTAACACATAAAGAGCAATTTTTGCATCTCAATTCCTTGGATTAAATGCACAAATCTACCTTGGAACAAACTAAAATAGTATAGAAACAAAGGAAGAAGTGGCATGAATCCCATATTAAAAGAAAGGAGTTTCAAGTCGGTGATTGGACATTATTGTATGATTCCCAATTCAAAGAAATACTAGGTAAGCTGCAAACAAGATGGCTAGGCCCACATGAAATAAGCCATGTCTTCACCAATGGAGTAGTCCAGTTGACAACTATTGACCCAGTGCACTTCAAGTTATTAGTCAATGGACATCGGTTACATTTGTATCATCAACCCCAAACCAAAGATGACTTCCTGCAACAATTCAGACAACCAGTTCCAAACGAACAACATGTAAAACTTCTTGTAATAGAGGGTGGAAAAATTCTTCCTACAACTCTTCAATAACATTCCTTTGAGCATGTCCCTAATAAAAACTTCATGTTCACATGAAGTTCAATTATCCAGTCACTTTCTAAATTCTTCTTCTTTCCAACTCATTTCATTTCTTTATCTTCCACGCACCCACATTCCATGTCATCCATACTTTCCATATCTCTGTTTCAAGTAAGAGCAAAGACAGCTGACACATTCTGCCACCAACATCATTCCACTCTCACCACTTTTTTCTGACACATGTAATGATCGAATGAAAGGTATAAACTTTTCAAAAAATTTCCACTTTTAGCACATAGATTTCAGTAATTATATCTAGTACTGCAATAAATGTATGATTACAACATTAAGCCAATTTTGTACCTCATGCCAAGTATGACAAGTGTGGACACTTGTCGGTGTTTCATAGGGGGCAAGGAAGTTTATTAAGTCCTAAATGTCATTTCTAATTACTCATAAATATTTCCTGTCACCTCAAATCTGTACTTTGGCCTTGTCTCATTAAAATCTTGTTGCTATATTGCACAAGTGTCGTACTTTTATTCCCAAATTATCCCTGATCTTCAGACTTGATGTGACCTATAATTAAATTATGTGGAAACCCATAGTAAGAGTCATAATTTTTAAAACACAATATCATTGTTTATGACAAGAACAACAAAAGAGTGCAAAAGAAGGTCCAAAGTTTTACAATAAGTAATCTGAAACTAAAACAAACAAGGTAATAAGGTAATTTTCAATTACAGAGCAGGAAGTTGAAAATTGACAAGAACAAATGGGAGGATAGCTACAATGACATGAGCCAATAGTTCATAGTTTTTTGCTTTTAGATGTTGAAGCAGTAAAGAGATTCAATGCATGTGGTTGGTTAGGATATTTCTTGAAATTAACAAAGTTTAATGAAGAAGCAACAACTGAATTTGCAAATATATTTGAGGAAGGGAAAGCAACAGTATGGGGATTAAAAATTATCACCATAGAAGAACATATAGAAGAGGTAACTGGGTTACCAGCAGTTGGGTAACACTACCCCAATGTGCATGATGCCAGATTAGCTAGGGCCCAATTTACCCTACCAAGAGACCCTCATCTAGAGGTTACCAAGCAGGGGTGAAAAAGAATGTCTCTCCCTCCATCATTTAATAAATTGGCTACACACATTATCAGGTATTTTACCTGTAAAGAAATATTTTCAAATTTGCATGCACATCATTTCAAGTTACTTAGCTACGTAAGGCATAATCTTCCAGTAAATATTCCTAATTTCTTGTATAATATGCTAAGTATCAGTGTTGAGGAAACCCAAAAGGGAAATGTAAATTTTATCATCCACCATGCCTAATAAAATTGCTAGTAGAAAAATCTCTTAGGGATGTCTCTCACTCAGCATGGTTAGAATTTTTCCAGCATAAATCCCTACAACCTTAGGTTGACCCTATTGAACAACCTAGCAATGATAATGCAGTACCCATTGAACCAGCTGTTGAACATGACACCCAAGAGATAGAAACTGAAAATCTTCAAGAAAGTATACCTTTTCCTGCTCTTATGAGAAATGTACCTACATCTATCCAAAAGAAAGGAAAACAAAAATTAGAAGAAGAAACTTTTGTTCCTGTAGCCAAACTGCAAAACCCCATAGCTTCAAAGGGGAAGAAAATAAAGTCAGCTCCTGTAGCAGTTACTCCTACAGCAGAGAGACCGAAGAAGGTTATTAAGAAGAAGGTTGTGGAGGTTGAAGAAAACCCTATGCAAAGAAGCACTAGAATGACAGGACAAATTCCTAAAGAACCCTCAAGAAGACAATCTGTTTCTCCCGAGAAATCTGATGGAGAATCTCATGTGCAAATTGATGTGGATGATTCCTCAAATCAGTCTGAAATCCCAGACATTTCTCAAAATCTAAAAGAGAAATATGAAGCTGAACCTGATGTATGTTAAAGTAACCCCCAAAAAAGCCATCAAAATATCTCACACAACAATCAGGGAGAAGTCCCAATACCTCAGTCAGCCTTCTCAGAGACTTCCCTAGTTCCTTATAAAAGAACTTGGTTTACCAGATACTTAGAGAAAGCATGGAAAGAATAACAAAGGAAAAATAATTAGGTAGAAGATTGTGGCCCAATCACGTTGCAGTCACTTCTCTTTGGGTTATATAATAAATATATTATTGCAACAACCTTATGGGGAGAAGAGAAGAAGAAAATGAAGAAGATAATAACAGTGCAAAGTGAAGAGATTGAGGATTTAAAAGAACAATTGACAAGACAAAAGAAAAAGATGGATCATGCCTTGAAGTTGGCTGATCAAATAATCACTTGTAGGCCACCTCCTAGGGTTTATGCTATCTATTTAAAAGAACAGTTCCTCTCATTCCAATTAATGATGACCCTAAAAGATATAGACTATGAGTTTAAAATAGCTCAAGAATTTTATGGCCTATACCTGACCCTTCCCTCATGGCAGTAGAATTTACTTTGTGAGCTGTACCTACATAACTTCATTAGCCCTGCAAAAATTGAGTGGAATCCTCTACTTTACATAAGGGATATACACCTGAGGGCATTAATGTCTTGGATTCATAATGAGGCAAATTATGATAGACAACTAGAAAATGACATAGATCAGGAGAAATCAGAACCCTTTCCATTAAGGGAAGAGAGTAGCAAACCAGATGTACTCCTTAGGGATTGGTTTAATCTGACCTATGGAAAAGTAAAAGAGGAAACAAGGAAGAAAATCTTTGAGATTAGATTAGAGGTCTATGCAGAGTATGAGGGAATGTCTTACTTCATTTTTTAGAGAGCCCTGACTAGTTACCAGAAGCCAGTGGAGTAGATTTCCCAAAGCATACAAGAAGTTAGAGCCACACAACCCTATTAATCTTGAGGCAAGCATTCACATAGAACCAAAATACATCTAGCTGGGTAGGAAGATTAGATAATAACTTTGGTGTCCACTTACCATGCATCCACCTATGCTCCTCTGCCCCCTTTATGACATCAATGCTGCAAGGCTTGACTAGCTACAAGAGGATCACATAGTGGATGTCTGGGAAAGGACAAGAGGTTTCTACCACACCTTCAAGAGCCAAAGAAGAGGGAAGATAGAGGTTGGTGAATTCCAAGGAACTACCAGGAGATGCAATGCTTTAGGACAAGAATTCAACTTACCAGGAGGTAGATGATGAGACAATTTATTATCTCTATTTTATATTGATCATAATACTTTGTTTTAAAGTATTACCAAGATATTTGTGGACTTATAACCAGTTGAACTTGTGTTAAAGTACAATTAGAACTGTCAAACCTATGGGTAGATAGTTATGCCACATTTTTCTAATATTATATATATTGCAGTATTTAATATAACTATCAGAATGTGTGTTCTACTATTTAGATCAATTTGATTAAGTTTGCTTGTATGCATATTTCCACATGATAACTAACCTGCCAGGAAGAAGGAGCAACTTGAGAGTGGCTGACAAAATTAAAAGAAGAACGTTGAAGTCTAGTTGTGATGGGGGAAAACATCATGGCACCGACAGACACAACTACTACATTGGAGGAGCCACCATTCCAGAGAATATAGGAATATAACTCTACTATATTTCCTCTGCACTCATTACCTTGTTGAATCGGTTGCACAGAATTTATTGCATATGGTGTGGGCTGTTACATTCCCTTTTTCTTCTCAGGCGTAATTCTAGTTAGATATTTTCCTTCTATTTTGAATAAGTGTTAATCCTCTATTTATAGGGATTTGACTATTAGTTTGTAAGTTAGGAGTTCTTGAGAATACATTGTTGCATCTTGCACAATATGTTATTTTCCAGTTTTATATATTATTCCTATGCAATCAGTTTCTAAAATATAATGAAGTGATTTTGGTTTATCCTCTATGTTAGTAGTTAGCAGAAGCCAACCAAGGAGGCCCACATGGAAGGTGGATTAGATTAGAGTATAATAGATTTACTTTTATTATTTCTAGCATTTTGAATAGGAGTTTACTATTTCTTCCTGCAGCATTATACTTTGAATGTTTCCATGACACCTGTAATGATAGTTATAGTGGATGCTTTGGGTTGAAAGAATGGGTTTAAGTTGGGTTTATAGTTTTTAGCTTTAATTTAATTAAGGAGTTAAGAGTGTTTTTACCTTCCTGCAACAATAGCGTAGATTTCTTTCATGCATTTTATCTTCCTGCAATGTAAGTAATATGACTCTTTGAGAGACTTAGTGCACATATCGTGCTATCCCATTTCAAGTATACGCCCCTGGGTTGACAATTAAAATGCACCTCATGGTGGGGGAAAGTAATCCTTAGTTTTAATATACTATTCCTAGGAGAGGCTTTGGCATGATTACCAGCATCTATTGTGTGGAGGTTCACCTCAGTCTGACTATTTAATCACATTTCATGACTATTCAATCACCTTTTCTAATAGATAAATCTATCTAGTTCTCTATTCAACCTATCTAGTTGACTAATAAATAGATTTAGTCATCTCTCAATCAATCTAGTCAACAATCTAATCAAATTCAATTCACTTACAATCAAATGATTTGACAAGTCAACCTATCCACTTCACTATCCAATCAATTGAGTTCAACTCTTCAATCAAACCCAGTTGACTCTTCAATCTATTTTAGTCATCTCCTCAATCACAAAATCTTGATTGAAATCCATAATTTCTATGTATTGAGAGCTAATCCCCACAATTTAGAACCACACAATTATATTTCTCATGCTATCCAATTAAGCTCAACTAAGAGCCCACATATTGCATTGAGAAAGATAATAGCAAGGGAGATATTTGTTTTGAATTGCATTGTTATTTTTAATTAATTTAATTATTGTTTATGCATTCAATTATTTGTCTTTATCTCTTGATGTTTTGGGATACTAATTGCAACTAATATATCTTTGTGGTTAGATCTTACTATGTTGTTGGAGGCTAGAGGACTAAATTTACCCTAATAAAAAATGGTGAACCTGGCATGAAGCATCAGATGCCTATGATTTTTTTTTTTTGTTTTTTGTTTTAGTGTAGTTACAGGTGGATATGATGCAAGTGGTCTTCATATGGTGCATTCATATGACCTAAACAACACACTTAAACCATAGAAATGATGCAACTGCACTAAAAATTTGATGCATCTATCTTCTATTAACCGCTTCCATTCTGTCATTTTTTATTCTTTCTAGATTATTTTTTTTCTTCTAACAAGGTTACTTGTTTCTATTGATAATTATCCTACGCAGATTTATGTTTATCATCCATATATTTTTATCTTTGATGGTCTAATTTTTATAATTTTGACTCTAATTTATTTATGTGTGCAGTTTATGCATTCATTGTAATTAATCCTAACGTGATGCATCTGACTACCATTATCGATAAGTGATATAAGAATTTAACACATTTACAGGTTTAGGATCCACATGTACATATGAATAAATGCAATTGACTATCAAAACTAAAGCACATAAAAGTGAAACTGAATCAACCATCCAAACATAGAAGAAGAAGAGAGAAAATTAGGGTCAACCGAGGTTTCACATGCAAAGCAGTAGTAGAATAATTATCAAACAATATCATGTATCAAGAAAACTTTAACAATTATTTGCTAAAGGTATACAAGTATTGTGACAAATACAATTTCATTAACGTTAATGTAAGTTATCTTCATGATTACGAGCTTTAAATTATTGATCTAGGAATTTTTGGATATTAATGTCTGATTTTCAGCCTGTGGCAAGGAAGCAACACTTATACATTTAAAATGAACAATCAATTCACATTTTCTTTTGTTACTCTAAAAAGAACCTTTTTTGGAACAAAAAAAATAATTCACATGTGGTTTTAGTGCTCTAAATAGAACCTTGGTTAAAATGAACAATAAATCTACATTTGGTTTTGGTGCTCTAAAAGGAACCCTTATATATTTCTATTTGCTTCTTAGATTAGAAAACATTCAGATTTGTCTTAATTTGATTAACCATGAACTATCTTGTGTGTCTTGTGTGCTTGCACATTCTATTTAAGTTAGATCTTTTTTTTTTAAAATAGAGAGGCTTGTCTAGGGGAACTGATCAGCACCAGAGGACAACCTCAAACCAGAAAATCTCTTTGATGGATATATAAATAAGACGTGGAGTAAAATCTTGAATGTATTGTACCCAAATAAGCTTAGGAAAATGTTTGGGTGGTAGATCAAACTGAGCCAAAGTTCCTAAGGCGGTGACATGACCCATTAGAGACTTTAGTGTCTCACTTTTTGTTATTCGATTAGGCAGGCGCTACAGATCTAATTAAAAACCTTAAGATTGAGGCCACATATTTCACCTCTAAAAATTATCTTATTTCAATGCAAGGGGAGGGAAGAATCTCCCCCCCAAGATCCACATCATATATTTCCCAAGAAATTGGCTCAATTGGGGGGAAATCCTCTTTGATTCAAGATCTGGATAAAGGAAAAAAACATGAGCGCACTCAAAAGGACTTATGTTCTAGGGTGTGACATGGCTGTGTGGGCTGAAAAAAATCCAAGCAATGGGCCTAAATCATTTTAATGAAGCCTTTTGACCTTAGGAAAGTTTCTTGTATCTTTTACTTTTATTTTTATTTCACCGATGAAAAAAATTGCGGCTTGAAAAAGTCACTTAATATACATAGAGAGTATAGAGTCCAGTTTGTCAAATAGCCATACTTTGCATGTGTGTTTTATGTGTTTTCAAAATCTATAAAAAAAACACTTTATCATAGAGTGAATTTTGCAATTGATAGAACTATTATACGCATCTGAGAATATTCAACACAGTCTTTATATGCATGTGATGCAATTGTATTATTCATTATACACAGTTTATGATCATAAGTTGCATCTGTAAGTGTTCTAGTACGCAATTACTGTAACCCAATGTGTGTTTTCCAGACTCATGCTACGCAACCTTTGTGACCATTTGATGTAATTAATTGGAAAAATTGCAAAATTATATCAGACTTACATTGGGGTTTCTAAATCTTTCATTTGACTTTGCCTAGATTTTCCTACTTCTGTGATTGGCATCTGAATGTGCATCCTTGCATTTAGCTAGTCATAACTTGAGTACATAGTTTTTTCCTTGCATTTAGGAAGCCAAAACCTTGCAGAGTTATCATATTCTTTGCATATTATATTTCCTTCATTTTATTTTTCAAAAAACTAGAGAAACACAAAAATATAGTTGCATCTCCTAAGGTAAAAAATTACACCTTTAGAGTCACCTTTTGAAACTAGAAAGTACATCTTTTTGGGTATTCCTATAGCGATATTAAGAATCACCTTGACCTCATCAAATTCAATTATTATCTTGTTCTATCATATTTTCATAGACACCCCGTCATTTTAGTCTCAAATCTAAGGTCAAGATAATTCCCACGATCACTTGGGTCTTTCTTAGAAAAACTGCATTCAAAATTTCCAAATCTTCTCTTAGGGTTACCTTGTTTACAATGTAGAAATCATTTTAGTCTCATAATTAGACTACATAATCTACATTTACATCCCAAAAATTTTCAAAAATCCAAAAACATTAGTGTCATATAGTTTTCATTTTTCTTATTGCATTTGCATTCCCAAAATTAAAAAATACAAAAAATAGAGTCGTAACCTAATTGTCATTATCGTCTTTCATAACCTCATTCTTAGATTGCATTCCCTTGGCCTCATTTTGCATAATGACCCAATGTTAAATCCAACTAGTGACAAGGATCTTACCACATTAAGGACATTATAATGCAACTATAATGTGTTACCACCATTGCCTTCTATGCCTCCACCAAGAGATGAATTTTTAGTTGAAAACATTAGGGCACGGTGCATCCAAGAGGAAATTAATCATGCCCTTCAAGACCCTATAATTATGGATACATTATTGTCATTAGAACCCAACAGATATTTTCATACACTTGCTCAAAATGGAGCCAAACTTCATGTTGTATTTGACACATCTACCATAGTAGAAATGCACCAATCACCCAAATAGTTGTTACAAAAAGCGAGTGTTGTTGCACGAAAAGATTGACCTATTAATGCTCGATACAACCACTAGACATATAGAAGACACATGAGGTGGTTAATCCATGTCATGAACCATCACTCCACTAAAAAACCAAGGCAACCAAGGGTGCAACCAATCTTTCTCACCATTGTAACAATCCCCCAGTGCAAGCGCAGGTTTCAAACCTATGACCAAGCTTTGTTACCACTTGTTACAACTAGTGGTTGATGTTGAACTAAAATATTGACCTATTAATTCTTGATACAACAACTAGACATATAGAAGACACAAGAAATGATTAAGACATGTCACGAACCACCGCTGGGTTGAACAACCAAGGAGACCAAGGGTGCAATCAGTCTTGCTCACCATTGTAAAATAGTGTCATCATGGGTTGTCCCAATATCATCCTTGCAAGTTTCCTAAACCATATATTCCACCAACACATCTCATAACACCACCCAGGTCATGACATCCTTTACTACATTTGGAGCGCAATACAAGAACCCCCTCTATGCCCATAATCCCTTGAAATTTAGTGCTACAATAAACACAAGTGCTCCTTCCAATATATCACAAACCAATCCAGTGGTCAACTCTCAAAGTGTTGTGGAAAAACCATCCAAAATGGTTCTGTCACCTATCCAAACAAATATGATAAATCCTACGGCAACACACAACACGATATCCCAAGGTCCAACACAAAATCCTAGTGGTACCTTCATAACAACCTATGGTCAACCCTAGAAATCAAGGGGTAGTATCCAACCTCTTTGTACAACACATACCAATTGGGCTTAATCCTTTCAACTACTCTATGCCACCCCAATTTGAGGCACCAGCCTATGTTCCTATGTCTAGTGAAAACCTTGGATATTGATATAATCATATCCCGTCATATCAAAGTGAGAATCCACTTATTGATCCAAACATGATGCAAACCCCACTAACACCTACTGAAGTTCTAGCTCAAGAAGTTCAAACCCTCCAACAAAAAAATAATGAACCTACAAATAGGTGCACCCAAGAGAGCATACGCATTGTAAGTTCTTTGTCCTTATCCTTTTGATAAGACACTATATATGCCACCTTTTATGGAAAAATTAAATTTTGATAAATATAAGGAAAAGGGTGACATTAGAGAATTTTTCATGGCATGTATAGAGGTAGCCCATGATGACACTTAATGAGATTGTTTGCATAAAGTCTTAGTGGGTCTACCATGGAGGGGTTCTCTCGACTCCCTCTAGGTATAAGATCTTGTAATGAGATTGCTAAAAAATTCATCTCCCACTACTTGCACAATGTCATCATTGAAGTCATGATAATAGATATTTGTAACAACAAGAAAAGGAACAATGAAAAATTTACCTCATTCCTACAATGTTGGAGGAACATAGCCTCTAAGGTGTCCTTTCACATACCAATCAAAGAAAAGATCCAAATGTTTATTGAGAATTTCCAATTAGACATGATGTGTTCCTTGAATTTGCAATGCATAGAGAATTGTGAGGAACTTGTTGAACAAGGATTTAAGGATGAAAGGTATCTTACATTAAAAGGTTTAATTAAGAAAGAGACCATAGCATCTCCATCATATGAAAATCCAAATATTGGTCTAAGAACAATAACATCACAAATGATGGCATAGTCGAAGGCAAGGTTGCACAACTAATCCTACATGTCCAAGAAACAACAAGTGTCTCAAACGGATGTAGGGCGGGGTTGATAATGGGGCCAAGGGCTCTCCCAACTACCAAACTAGCTTTCCAACACAATGCAGAAGCTATTGGAAACACTAAGAGGGGGGGGGGCATGAATCAGTGTTTAGCTAATTATTCAAATTTAGCAACTTAAACATAAATCAATCATATAACACTTGAATCTTAACACAAGATCACATAACACAAGATATGATTATGGGGAAACCTTGATTAGAGGAAAACCCCGATGGGAATTAGTACCCACAAATATTGCACTAGTATAATGAACATGTTAGAGTTCCTTAGACCTATTAGGAGAATTCTTTACAATGTAAGTACAATGACCTAGTTAAGGGTCTAACCCTGTTAGGAGTATTTTACAAACAACCTTGTTAGGGGTGAAGAATAATTGTCCAAGAGCTCACTACTTAAAGAGAAAGAAGGCTACAACCTCCTGTGAATAGATATGCACTATATCCAAAAGTGAACTACTGTATGTGACACAAATGTCTGATCAGTTCCAATTATGCGCTTATGCTCTTAACCTCTTTAAGGGATCTATCTCATACTAATATCTTCATACTGCTCTGCTATACATCTTCTCTAACTATTTTGATGACACCTACAATATATCTTTACATTGCATATATATATATATATCTTTATGCCTGAATAGATGCAACTATAAACAAGACCTTAGTCGGCCCAAAAAAATATTCACAACACTTCCAAATAGATTGGATCAAGGGTGTTTACAACAATGTTTAATACATTATTACAAAATTATTACAATAGGTTCTTAGCCTTTACATAACAAAAGATTACACGCTAATCAAAACATTGAAGTCGGCTTCATACTCTATATTCTGGACTGCTGGTGTACTTGTTCTTTCTGTAACTTATTCATACTTCCATTCTATACCATGTGTGTATAGGGTAAGCATAATAACATACCATATAGCTTAAGTTTGAATGCACATATCCTGAGATGATCGTACACACGTGCGCTGATGCCCTGATCGACTGCAAGTCACTGTTCTATTCTGTCTTCTACACTTAGTCAATTTTCACTTTATAGTTTACTGTCAAAACTTCATATGACTTTGTTGCCATAATGACAACAAAAAATAAGCCATATACTCCCTAGGAGTCAACTTGCCAACAATCTCCCTGTTTTTCTTTAATGGCAACAAAGGAATGTGGCCAAGTTACTCAAAATTGACTAACACAAAAACTGTATATCATTATACTTTATAATATATACTACTCCCCATTATACACATATTCCTTTTATATTACTCCCCCTTTGAAATTAATGACAAAGGTGTCAAAATTGTAAGTCTCTAGAGACTTACTCCATATATACATCTAGATATGCAACCTGAAGATTCTTTATCTCTTGCTGCTAGAATGCCTTCATTGCATCAATTGTCTGGAGATGGGCGCATAGAGCATAAGTGATATTCTCCATTTTTATCAGGTCTAGGGACCTTGATCATATGTGACAATAGTGGCATTAATCTATTTGATGTTCTCATCCAGAACTACTAAGGAGGGCACAAGTGCATTTCTCAACTGAGTCTACCGGGTCCTTATCTTATTGATCTCCATTTTAGCTTTTTCTATCTTGTCTAGTTGACCTTGATAGATACTGTTGCAGATGTTCATGTCTTGCATGGATGTTTCAACTAATTTTCTAACATTGTCAACCAAGATATCTGCTTCCTCTATCTTTTTGATGTGTAAGAGGTGAGTTTGCATCTATCCATGTAGTTTGCTATAACCTTCCTGGTTTTTGATGCTAATTCTTTCAACATAGACTGACCAATATTTAATGAGTTTAGGTCTAAGGTAAATTTATTTACTAGTTCATTCAACCTTTCCTTTTTGTACTCATCTTCTGCAATTCTAGTAGCTGAGTCTACTAAGCTTGTAAAATGTGGTTTGAAGCTCGTTAGTATACTGTCTACATCATCAACTAACTAAATTTTTGCTACTTTCTTATCTGCAGGTACTAGGTCATTCAGAATGTTTACTAATTCCAAGAAGAGAGGGTTCCTCATAACTTGTTTCTCTTTGGCCTTTTCCATGGCTAGGGTACTGATCTTGATTAGGTCTTCTTCTCCATAAGCATCGAGACTAGCTGAGTCAGGAGTTAAACTTGACAACAATGAGGTAGATGGTTGAATGGATGATGTGGATATGGTATTCTGACTAGTATCCATGCATTCACTTTTAACTGGGATCTCCATGACTAGTGTCTCATTTTTTTGATTATCTTCCTCTTTGTTCAAGTCTATTGAATCTATAGAGGGAACTTTATCTTGTTGCAAAGATGTATCATTAGTGCATGCCTTCTCTGTCTCTTCCGATTTTACAAATGCTTTTTCAAATTTATCCATATCATTGTCAGAAGTGGTCATAGATATTTTGATATCATCAATCAATATAGTATCCCCTAAATCTTTTGTTGTATCAGAGGCCATTGAGACTGAGGGCGCTGAAACCTATGGACCTGTCTTAGGTGCATTCTGAATTACTGGTTCTGCAGCCTATTTAGGAGGAACTGGAGTTGCCTTAGCTGTAGGCAATATTGATGGATACATATGTCTATCTAGAAATACCCAATCAAATGATTTATGAGTCTCTTCACCGACCAGATCATATTCCTTGTTCATGATATGAAGAATTCTAGTTTTGGTTCTTAGGTGTGGCTTTACTAAATCCAACAAAATGACTTTCTCATCATGCGAGCACATCGAGAGAAGAATATCCAATGTTTCTTCTCTTATCCTTGTATCCTCTTCAATTGCTTGCCTCTTTAACATATCAAGTATGTTCCATACCTTGTCTTGTATGACAGTCTTGAGTTCCAATACAATCCTTTTGAACTTAATCATATGAGAGATGATCATAGAATGAATCTCTAATTTGTCTATCTCTTGATATTTGTCATATACATTCTTGAGAGACTCTAGTCTTCCTTCATTGACAATTTTGTTCCTTAAGACATTAAGAGTAGGTCTGAAACCTACCTCAGGAGGAGCTTGTGTGTTCTTTACCTTGCTCCTTGTAGTTCTTGAGGATGGATGACTAGTGGGAGCTTCCTTCCTTCCTCTAGACTTCTTGCTAGGTACTGATGGTGGAGATGCATCTAGATCAATGGTGGTTGATGGAACAGATGTATTTTCATTTGATTTCTTCTTCTTCTTCTTGGGCATATCATTATTATTTTCTATTTTTACTTTCGTGGGTGTCTTCTCAAGTTCTTTGGCTATCTTAGCTTCTCTATCTCTGTCAAGATCTTATTGTGTAACACCATGAACTTTTAGGATATTTGAGGTAATCCTAGATACCTTCCTTTTGTTCTCAACACTGTATAAGATAGAATCAACTTGATTTGTCTTTTCTCTATAAGTGCCCCATCTAGGTTCATTGGGATCCTTGGGTGCAAATAAGAGGACTTGTGCATAACCTTCCAAAACATGTTCTTCAACTTCATAACCAAGAGGGTGAATCCATTTTGTCCTAGGTTCAACTGCCTCCATGCAAGTACAATCAGCCTCCACCATGAAGCATATGGTGTCTTTGTACTTCTCAACTATTTTCTCAGGTATCCTAAACCTCTTCTACATCTTGATCCTGAATGTCTTGATATCCATGTCCATAGAATCCTTCACACTACTCTCTGATGTGGCTTTTAGTGAAATCTATGACATAGTGGGTTTGCTTTTGTCTAGGTAGAGATTCCCAATCTTTCCTACTATGTGGAAGTAGAGATATATGATCAGTGAGCCAAACCTGAATATCTTGCTCTTGTCATGCTTGATAGCTCAGATGTTGTCAATCAATTAAGCACGCAATATCTCACATAGGTTGTACTGAGTATTATCATTCACCATTTTTATTATTGCTAAGACAGTAGCTATAGATACACTATTTAGTCTACTTGCATGCTAAAATTTATAACCTAGTATCATGGTAACTAGCTTTATGTCATCTTCCTTGATGGGATCAACTGTCATACCATGCCTATCACTCCTGGCTAAGCATGCCTACTCAACTTGCTTCTTGACATCTTTACCAGTTGGAAGAACTGGTCTGGTCTTGGGAAGTCCAGTCATCTCATGAATTAGATCTGCAGTGATGTGAACAGGAACCTCACCTATCCAGTATAGATCATCATGTATCCTACTTAGTAATATCTTCACCCATTTTGGCTCATAAAACTCATGCGCATTGGAATACTCAAAGATAGGGTTATTAGTGAGATGCGCATATTCATCCTTGAATGTATAGTCTGGTTTCATCATAGAACCCATGAGAGATGCAATGTTGTTGTCTCTAACTATTTATTTCTTGTAATAAACATATGCGCGAATGTCTTCTACATGTACGACTCCTAGCGGAGTCCTAGAGAATGCTCCTTTTCCATCATCCAATATGGACTTGAATGGATGCTTCTTAAAAATGAATCTCTTCCTCTCAGCAATGTCGAATACAATAGGAGTTGCCATACTTACTTGTAACTAGGTTAAGTAGGGTTTCATGACAATTTTGAAATGATGTGACTGCTAGGGTCCCATTCCAAACTGTATCATCTTAAAATGGAAGCACTTCCATGTTAAGAGTGTTTAGCCCTCCTTAGGGGACATTTTTGACCTCCATCATATCATCATCCTGTTTCTGCATCATCTCATGCTCCTGTGCTAGTTTAGGACCCTGATTGGGCCTCTCCAAACACCTCCTACACCACTTGGCATATTTTATAGGGGTTCTGGCCCCCTGGGTCAGGGTCAACCTTGACCCTGACCTGTGTCCCCCTTTCAAATCAGGAAACTTGTCAACTGTCGGGGCTCATCAAAAATTTATTATTCCCGCTTCCGGGTCGGCTGTTTCGGGTTCCGAAGCGTTGATTCCAAAATTATATTTAATATAGGTCCTTTTCTAGGGGCATGGGTCTAATTAGAATTTAATTATCCTATGTAGGCCTCCTAAGAAGATTGTGCCCTAATTTCATATAAAAGGAAGTCTCTCTCTCTCTCATTTTTTTCTAAGTCTTCTAAGTACAGAAAGCTCTAATCAAGATTTTGTAAAGAAGAAAAAAGGTTCAAGCATCTATTTACAAGCTCTCAAGGTGTTCAAGTCTTCCTCTCAAGCATTCAAGTTCTCCATTGAAAATCAAGGATTAAAGCTTTCAAGCCTTTGAAGGGATTAGGTGCAAACATTCAAGATTCATCATTCAAACCCTAGATCTAGCCATCATGGTGGTGTGATCTTCCTTCAAGATCCCTTGTGCATCTTCAAGACTCTTTTCATCATCTCTTCAAAGTGGATTTCAAGCATACACTCATGGAGGTTTATGGTTTCTAAAGTCTATTACTTTCATACTTTCATATTCGCATACATTTGGATTTCAATTACATATCTATTGAGTATCATAGCTTCATTGTTAGATTCAATTCTACTACTTGCTAGCATTTTGTACTTTATTGATTTCAAGGTTAATTCCTAAATCAGGGTTTGAATAAGGAAAAACCCTCCCCCCACAACAAACAATCTCCTTTTTCTTGTAGGTACAGGTACAAAATAGTTGATTTGAGACCAGATCTAGATATCCTTTTCGGCAAACTTCCAGGATCCGCAAACAGAGTCACTTTTAGATCTGTGCAGGTCAAGGTTGACATTATTGGGTCAGGGTTGACATTTGTGGGTCAAGGTCGACCTTTTTCATAAAATGACATCAGAATGGAAAAATATTCCTGGGTTTTGTTCGTCTCTGCGTTCCTGTTCAGGATCAACTGTCAGTTTTTCTAAAAACTCAATACAGACCTCAGAAAACAACATTCTTTGATCTGCAATATTTCAAGGTTAGTGCATTTCTCCTATTTCTTCAATTACTGTCATATATCATTTCTATGCATATAATTAATAGAATTTAAGGTATCTCCTTTGTT
>MU227378.1:1907883-1919148 GCA_018584345.1 Thuja plicata | reverse complement strand
TATGTTGCAAACATTATTTTCCTTATAAAGATCTATGTTTTGACCATTGATACCTTCTTATTTGAGAGGTGATTGTCCTAGGTCATTACCTCTTCTTTATGTTGCAAATTATGTTCTCTTTAAACTCCTGCCCTTGCTTGTTGGTTAGAGTTTGTTATCCTTCATTCCAAGATTCCTCAACCTCTTTACTGCAAGGAGCTTGATGGTTGAAGCTTGGATCTTTCTTTCTTTTCAAAGATGAAATTTTATCCTAATCACTCCTCTCTGGTAGGGCTCTTATTGATAAGATCTCTTCCTCTTTGAGGATCCTTTTTCCATAAGTGACATATCCATTTCATAATTATTTATGTTCTTGGATGTAAGGGTCAAGACTCTTCGCTAAGAATATGGTATACATTGTTGTTAAAGTTGGATATCTCCTTACCTTGTGAAGTAGGTATCCTCTCTTCTTCTTCCTTATCCTACCTAGTGGGCAGACATGATAAAGAGGGGGGAATATATAGGGTCTCCCTTGTACTATAATTTACATATATTTACATTTTACATCATGCTAAATCCTTGGAAGGTAACACACACAAGTTGCTAAATCCTGAAGAGACACACATTTTTACTTTTATGTTTGCTAAATCCTTGGAAGGTAATGCACATAAGTTGCTAAATCCTAAACACATACACACCCTTTTTATTTTTACAATATGCTAAATCCTCAAAAGATAACACACATATAATTGCTAAATCCTGAATGGACACGCATTTTATATTCCATAGTGATACAAGAATGTTGATCTATGGATATTTTCAAAAGCCGTCAGAAGATGCATTTACAATTACAAGCACAGTCTATGGGTGAACTTGTTAGGGGCTCTCCCTCTGAGGTGATTCATATTAAGGTGGGCATCTTACTAGGTGAGGTAATCACTTTCTCTTTTCTTTCTTTCACTTTCATGCTAGTAGGATTAGATCACGAAGCTATGATATCTATGATCTTGTTCTTTTCTTACTTATATAGGCATGTATGTTTTTCTATGATTGATTGCTCTTTATTTCCATATCTTTATGTATGTATGTTGAGTTAGAATCCTTGGTTTGGGGGCTCATGTCCCTGACTTAGCGATATTCTATCTCGTTGCAATCCACTAAGATCCTTTTTCTCTAACTTTACCGTGAGCACATTTGATTTCCGTACTCCCGCTAAAGTGGGGGCTTAATGTATCATCTTAAAATGGAAGCACTTCCATGTTAAGAGCATTTAGCCCTCCTTAGGGGATGTTTTTGACCTCTATCATATCATCATCCTATTTCTACATCATCTCATGCTCTCGTGCTGGTTTAGGACCCTGATTGGGCCTCTCCAAACACCTCCTAGTCCACCTGGCATATTTTCTAGGGGTTTTGACCCCCTGGGTCAGGCTTGACCCTAACCTGGGTCCCTCTTTCAAATCAGGAAACCCTTTGGCTGCCGGGGCTCATCAAAAATTTAGTTTTCCCGCTTCCGGGTCGGCTGTTTTGGGTTCCAAAGCGTTGATTCCAAAATTATATTTAATATAGGTCCTTTTCTAGGGGCATGGGTCTAATTAGAATTTAATTATCCTATGTAGGCCTCCTTATAATATTGTGCCCTAATTTCATATAAAAGGAAGTCTCTCTCTCTCTCACATTTTTTTCTAAGTCTTCTAAGTGCAAAAATCTCTAATCAAGATTTTTTAAAGAAGCAAAAAGGTTCAAGTATCTATTTCCAAGCTCTCAAGGTGTTCAAGTCTTCCTCTCAAGCATTAAAGTTCTCCATTGAAGATCAAGGATTCAATCTTTCAAGCCTTTGAAGGGATTAGGTGCAAACATTCAAGATTCATCATTCAAACCCTCGATCTAGCCATCATGGTGGTGTGATCTTCCTTCAAGATCCCTTGTGCATCTTCAAGACTCTTTTCATCATCTCTTCAAAGTGGATTTCAAGCATACACTCATGCAGGTTTATGGTTTCTAAAGTCTATTGCTTTCATACTTTCATATTTGCATACATTTGGATTTCAATTACATATCTATTGAGTATCATAGCTTCATTGTACTTGCTAGCATTCTGTACTTTATTGATTTCAAGGTTAATTCCTAAATTGAGGTTTGACTAAGGCAAACCCCTCCCCCCACAACAAACAATCTCCTTTTTCTTATAGGTATAGGTACAGAATAGTTGATTTGAGACCAGATCTGGATACCCTTTTCGGCAAACTTCCAGGATCCGCAAATAGAGTCACTTTCGGATCTATGCAGGTCAAGGTTGACATTTGTGGGTCAAGGTTGACATTTTTCATAAGAAGACATTGGAACAGAAAAATATTTCTGGGTTTTGTTCGTCTCTACGTTCCAGTTCGGGATAAACTATCCATTTTTCTAGAAACTCAATAAAAACCTCAAAAAACAACATTCTTTGATCTACAATATTTCAAGGTTAGTGCATTTATCCTATTTCTTCAATTACTATCATATATCATTTCTATGCATATAATTAACATAATTTAAGGTATCTCTTTTGTTATTCTCCCTTCCAAATAGTTGATTCATTTGTGCATTAACCCTTCTTTAGGGTTGATCAATTTGGATCTTCCATTTGTGCATTTGGGAATAAAAGAGGAACATCTTATCTTCTCCCTAATCACAATTGCAATACACAATCAATTCAATTCAATCAAGGTTAAAAGAATCCAATACAATCTAGGTAATTCAATGAACAATTTACATATCAATCACATCCCAATAAATAATCATAACAAATCAACAAATCACCCGTTTTCATATCTTACATTTTAGTAACAAAATCAATTCCTAATAAACTAAAACATCAACCCATTTTTATATGTTACACAAACGTAATCCATTCACAAACCAACTAATCCTTCAAGCTGTAGTGCTTTGATGCTCGATGCCTATCTCATTTTTGAATGCTTCAATCTCAAATGCAAAGTGAGGTTTTTAAGATCTTTTGCCAATTTATATAAAGATCAATTGCATTTAATGCTCGTTGTCATAAAGTGGTTTACATAGAGAATTTCAAACTTTTTTCTAAACAAAGTAAAGGCAATGCATGAATGTATACAACCTTAATTCATGATTACATGCATGAATCCATAGGCGCATACTCAGAGGTGAGTATACCAGCCACGTAGGGGTTCAAATCTAGAATAGCTCCCCCTAAGACCATGAGGGTCAACTATTCATAAGTAGAAGGTGCGTCCACTAAGGATGCATCTGCTACCTTGTTCTCTTCATTATCCTTCTTTACTTCAACCCATATTTTATCCGAGTTAGCTTTGGCTTCCACAAACTTGACTTTTCCTGATTCTTCAAATAAAAACTTCTTAGGATTCTCTTGTCCTTTTGTTCTTTATCTGCAAAACCTTGAGATATATCCAGCTTTTCCACATGAGTGACAGATGATATGAGATCTGGTGTTGTTATTCATCATGATATATTTCTTGGCTATGTGTCCGTTGTAGTTGCATATCTAACATGTAATGTTCTGCAAGTTTCTTTGAGGTTGATTTCTCTGATTGAATTGAGTTTGATTCCTTTGGTTCATTTGTGGCTGATTTCTTTGATTTATTCAGCAATGAATAGCCCTATGACCAAACTTATTATAGGAGTAACTGTAAACATTGAAGGGTCTTACATTCTTACAATCTCTTGCCAAGTGTCCATGCATGTTATAGGCATAGAAAGTATGGTTGACTGCCTTGTTCTTATCTTTTAGTGATTCTGCTTTAGTCTCTTCATGATTTTTCAGTTTTATTTTCTTTTGAAGATTCTGTTAGAACTTTCTTTCTTTCTTTCTTTCTTTCTTTCTTTCTTGTAATGAGTTGATCTCAATTTGAGGTAAACTGTATCCCATACGAGTGGTGTCACCTTTTATCTTTTGTGCATAGAGCTATGATTGAATCATATCAGAGCTTGTGTGTAGTTTATCAATCTTGTCTTTTTCTCCTGATAATTCAGATTCAATTTTGTTCTTAATATTTTCCAAATCCAATATTTTCATATTGCCTTGCACGAGTTCTTCATCTAACTATTTGTTTTCTTTTTTCTTCTCTTCAATAGCTTTTAAGCTATTAGTTAATTGATCATTCAATTCTTCTATCTTATCTTTCAAAGATATGTTCTCTTCATTCAATTTCAAATCATTGGTGGAGCAATCTTTTTGTTCTTTCCTTAGTTTCTTGATAAGCATTTGTGAGCCATCAAATTTTAGTTTAAGTTCTTCATTTTCTTTCTCAGATCTATCTAGATCCTCAAGGGCTGCTTCAAGATTCTTTTTCAGATGTTTCACTTCTGCTGAATCCATGATCTCCTCAAGTGGTTAAACTTTTCTCTCTAAGGACCAGGCTCTGATACCAATTGTTGGAAACACTAAGAGGGGGGGGGGGGGGAATCAGTGTTTAGCTAATTATTTAAATTTAGANAAACACTAAGAGGGGGGGGGGGGTGAATCAGTGTTTAGCTAATTATTTAAATTTAGAAACTTAAACATAAATCAATCATATAACACATGAAGCTTAACACAAGATCACATAACACAAGATATGATTATAGGGAAACCTTGATTAGAGGAAAACTGCGGTGGGAATTAGTACCTACAAATATTGCACTAGTATAATGAACCTGTTAGAGTTCCTTTTCCATATTAGGAGCAATCTTTACAATGTAAGTACAATGACCTGGTTAAGGGTCTGACCCTGTTAGGAGTATTTTACAAACAACCTTGTTAGGGGTGAGGAATCACTTTCCAAGAGCTCACTGCTCAAAGAGAAAGAAGGCTACAACCTCCTGTGAATAGATATGCACTATAGCCAAAAGTGAACTGTTGTATGTGACACAGATGTCTGATCAATTCCAGTTATGCGCTTATGCTCTTAACCTATTTAAGGGATCTATCTCATACTAATATCTTTGTACTACTCTGCTATACATCTTCTCTAACTATTTCGACAATGCTTACAATATATCTTTACATTGCATATATATATATATATATATATATATATATCTTTATGCCTGAATAGATGCAACTATAAACAAGACCTTAGTCGGCCCAAAAACAATATTCAAAATGCTTCCAAATAGATTGGATTAAGCGTGTTTACAACAATGTTTAATAAATTATTACAAACTTATTACAATAGGTGCTTAGCCTTTACATAACAAAAGATTACACGCTAATCAAAACAATGAATTTGGCTTCATACTCTATATTTTGGACTGCTGGTGTACTTGTTCTTTCTGTAACTTGTTCATACTTCCATTCCATACCATGTGTGTATAGGGTAAGCATAATAATATACCATATAGCTTAAGTTTGAATGCACATATCTTGAGATTATCGTACACACGTGCGTTGATGCCCTGATCGCCTGCAAGTCACTGTTCTATTCTGTCTTCTGCACTTAATCAATTTTCACTTCATAGTTTACTGTCAAAACTTCATATGACTTTGTTGCCATAATGACAACACAAAATAAGCCATATACTCCCTAGGAGTCAACTTGCTAATAGAAGCAAAAACAACAGAGCGAGAGAAGAAAAAACATAGATCCTTTTTATTAATTGATCAAACTCATCACATGCTAGGTTGTAAGGCCTTCCCGGTTTGGGCCATATATTCAAATAATTATAATTTTATCTTCATACAGGCAAGGTCACATACCTACTTATAGATAATATCATCTCCAATCCTATTCTAAAGCTGATACCGCAAACTAAGAAAATAGAAACAAATATATACAAGATTCCATCTAGAGAGGTTGGCGCTCAAATCCATAAGTGAGACCCAGATTTAGGTCCACACATATCAAAATGAGAGACCCTAAATCAATTAAGCCATAAAATTAACTAAAGAAGTCGGCCACCAAATCCAACTCCAAAATAAGCAAATTGGGCAAAGGATGACCGAGCAATAGAGTGACTCGGGCAAAGAACACCCTGAGTAAGAGGAAACAAACTTGAGTGTCAGAAGAGAAACCTGAGAAACAAGAAAAAAACAAGCATGCCCAAGTGAAAAAACCTAAGAAACACAAACAAGCATGGTCGTGTGATAAAAACCCGAGCAAATGAGACCAACTCAGAACAAGCATAATTGAGTGACAGACCCGAGCAATAGAGTATTTCCTGAGTAGCCTCCAAACAAACTAAAGAAAAAAATAAACATCTTTTTGGTTGAGCAGGATTGCCAAGGACCCAAGATGCTCCTACATCAGACACCTGGGGTACAAGAAATGATTCCTCAAATCATGTATCAGGTCCAACCTGAAATGAATCCAACTTAGATTGAGAAATCCAAGATGAGTCCTCAGTCAATCTATTCTTCTAGTTTACCAGATATTCCATGTATTCTTTTCCTCTTGTACTTCTACCAATTCTCCATTTTAAAAATTGTTCAACTTCCTCTATCTGCTTCTTAGGATAATCACTTGGTATTGTCACTTCTTCATCAGGTTCATGATATTCATACAAGTTTGAAATATTGAATATAGGTGATATATCCATGTCATCAGGTAATTCAACTTCATAAGCATTTCCAGTGTCAAATCTTCTCAGTATTTTGAAAGGACCAAATTTCTTCATCTTCAATTTTCAATATGTTCCAATAGGAAATCTTCCTTTCTTCGAATGAACCATTACTGCATCACCAACTTCAAAATTTTTATGTCTTCTTGATTTTTTTGCACTATCTTTGTAATTCTTATTGCTTTTCTCCAGCTTCTGTTTTACATCTTCATTCAATGTCTTCATGAACTCAGCAAATTCTTCTGCTTCAACACTTATTTTCTCTTCCCCAACAATATATCTCAAATCTGATATACCTCTTGGTTGTGTGCCATGAACAATCTCAAAAGGTGTCTTTCCAGTACTTCTATTTACTGAACTGTTGTATGCAAAATCTTCTTGTGCCAACACCAAATCCCAATTACTTGGTGTATCTCCAACTAAGCATCTCAATAAATTACCCAAAATTTGGTTTACAACCTCTATTTGTCCATCAGTATGTGGATGAAATGTAGAACTAAACTTCAACTCAGTATCCAACTTCTTCTAGAGTGTTCTCCAAAAATAACTTACAAATTTACTGTATTAGTCAGAGATGATACTCCTCGGTAATCCATGGAATCTAACAATCTCCTTAAAGAAAATATCTACTATATCTACTCCATCTGATATTTTCTTACATGGTATGAAATGTGTCATCTTAGGAAATCTATCCACAACAACAAATATGGAATCATTACCTCTTTCTATCCTAGGTAAGCCAAGAACAAAATCCATGCTGATATCACTCCAAGGTTTCTCAAGAATAGTAATTGGTGTATACAAACAAGTATTCTGACTCACTCCTTTTGCAACTTGACAAAATCCACATCTTTCCACAAACTTCTGAACATCCTTATACAACCAAGGCCAAAAATACCTTTCCTTAAGAAAGCTCAATATTTTATAAATTCCAAAATATCCAACCAAACCACTACTATATTTCTCCTTAATCAAATTAGTTCTCATTAAACCTCTTTCTATACACAACTAAATACCTTTGAACAACATATCTTCCTAAATAAAATAGTCTTCATACTTACTTGATTGGTTTGTATTAGGTACTCTACAAACTCTCCACTACTCAGAAAAATCAGGATCACTTTCATACAAATTTTTCATGTCATCAAAACCAAGAACTTCAATTCTCATTTCAGTCAACAAAGATCTTCTTCTACTCAATGCATCAACAAATCGGTTAGATACTCCACTCTTATGTTTAATCACAAATGTGAAACTCTACAAATACTCTACCCATTTCATATGTCTCTGATTCAACTTATTCTGACTACCCAAATACTGTAAAGCCTTATGATCAGTATACAACACAAATTGATTTGGCATCAAATAATGTCTCCATTTCTTCATAGCTTGGACAGTAGTGTAGATCTCTTGATCAGTGAACATTCTCCACTCTCCATTCTTCTTAGGTGCCAACACATCAGGTAGTGCACATGGAATCAAACTCTCTTAGATCAAACCTTTGTTCAACAATTCATGAACTTGTTGGTTAAGCTCTTCATTCTTGGTCGGTGATAACCTATGTGGTGCTTTGTTTTGTAAACTAGCTCCAGGAAATTAGATCCATACAGTGACTGATATCTCTCATTGGTGGAAAACCATCAGGTACATTATCTGAAATGATCTCCTTGTATTCAATGAGTAACTTCTCAACTTCTGCAGGAGTGTCATATTCTATTTTCATACTTAGTTTGTTAGGAATAAAAGCATAACAGATATCATTTATTTTAAAATCCTTAACAAATTGTCTACCTTCCATCACAGAAAAATTTCAAAGATGTACATATCTCACCAACAGATTCTTCAACCAAAGGTAAAAAAAACTTGCTTCTTACCATCAACCCAAATAGAATATCTATTCAATCTTCCATCATGTATAACATGTCTATCATATTGCCAAGGTATACCCTAAAAGATGTGACAATAATCCATATGCATAATATCACACAACACCTTATCATAATACTTTCCAATTTTTAGATTCACAAAACATTGTCCACTCACCATTAATGTATGTTCATCCTTGATCCATGAGATTTTATAGGGTTTCAAATGCTTCATCCTCTCCAACAAAAACTTTGTAACCATTTCCTTAGATGCCAGATTGTCTGAGCTTCCACTATCCACAATCACCTTCCAAACCTTGTCTACAACTCTACATCTGGTCTTGAACAAAATTTTCCTGACATGGTCTTGCTTATCCTTCTCACTCCATAGTATCCTTCAGATCATGAGATTTCCTTCCTTCTCAACTTCATTTGGTGACTCCTCTTGCACCAAAGAATTTCTGCTACTACTACCTTTTTTTCTTGCATGTGTACACTCAAAGGATTTATGTCCTTCCTCACCACAATTGTAACAAGTTACTTGGAACCCTTTTCTACTATAACCACCTCTAGATTAATTTCCCCTTCCTTGGTATGAACTTCCACCTTTCCATTCAGTCTTCCCTTTGTCTTGAAATGTGTCTAAAATTGACTTGTTTGATTCAGATCTAGTGTTTTTACTATGAGATCTACCTCTTCCTCTAGGGAATCTACCACCTATGCCTCTTTTTCTTTGTTCATATCTTCTGTTCAACTTTTCCTCAGCTTTTAGGGAAAATTTATATGCCTCCTTAATGATTTCCATCTTGATCAAACTAATCTCATCTTGTATGGATCTTCTCAATTCATTCAGGTATCTTTCTACTCTTTCCACTTCATCTTCAACATGTCCAGATCTGATGTCCAATTTGTATAATTCTTTAGTGTAGTCTTTTAATGATCTATCTTTCTACTTCAAACTTTGCATTCGCCTGATTAGGTTAATCTGATAATTACAAGGTAGAAACTTTCCTTTTAATTTGTTTACCATCTTATCCCATACCTTGATTTTGTCTTTACCTTTCTTCTTTCAATCCAATTGCAGATGTTCCCACCATAAGGATGCATGACATTTCAACTTTGTGCTTTCAATCTTCACCTTCTTATCATCTGATACATTCTCATATTCAAAATACTTATCCATCTCAGTTATCCAGTCAATCGATTCATCAAAATCCAACTTTCCACTATACTCAAGAGGATTAAACTAAGGTGTGGACTTCAAACTTGTTAATTCTCACAGGAATCTCTCTTCTTCCTAATTCATCATAGGTGCAGGTGCAGATTCACCTTGAACCTATTCCAATTCATCATCACTATCATCTTCAATATGTCTTTCTCTGTGTTGGGATGTTTCATCAACTTCCAATCTAGCAACCCTCTATCTAAGCATATCAACTAGACCTAGATCTGCATTTCCTCTTCCATGAACCATCTTGAATCACTCTTTAATTGTAGGTTAGATCGCAATTTTCTACCCCACAACTATACCAAATAGGGTTAGGGTTTACAAGAAGGAACTTAGATCTCACCAGTGCTCTAATACCACCTAACATAGGGCAGGGTTGATAATGGGGCCAAGGGCTCTCCCAACTACCAAACTAGCTTGCCAAGACAATGCAAAAGCAACAATAACAGAGTGAGAGAAGAAACAACAGGGATCCTTTTTATTAATTGATCAAACTCATTACATGCCGGGCTATAAGGCCTTCCTGGTTTGGGCTATATATTCAAAGAATTAAAATTTGATCTTCATACATGTGAGGTTACAGATCTACTTACAGATAATCTTATCTCTAATCCTATTGTAAAACTAATACCCCAAACAAAGAGCATATAGAAAAATATATACAGGAGTCCACCAAGAGAGGTCGGGGCTAAAATCCATAAGTGAGACCCAGATTTAGGTCCACACAGATCCCAATGAGAGACCCCAAATCAATTAAGCCATAGAATTAACTAAAGAAGTTGGCCACCAGATCCAACTCCAAAATAAGAAACTCAGGCAAAGGATGACCGAGCAACAAAGTGACTCAGGAAAAGAACAACCCGAGAAATAGGAAACAAACCTAAGCGTCAGAAGAGAAACCTATGCAATTGGAAACAAAAAAGCATGCCCAAGTGACAAAACCTAAGCAATAGAAACAAGCATGCTTGAGTGACAGAAACTTGAGCAACAGAGACCAACTCGGAACAAGCATAACCGAGTGACAGACCCGAGCAACAAAGAATTTCCCAAGCAACCTCCAAACAAACTAAAGAACAAAACACACATATTTTTGGTTGAGGAAGATTTCCAAGGACCCAAGATGCTCCTACATCACAAACACCAACAACATTGTCACTCCAAAGGAGAATCCCTCGACAAACAATGCTAATAACCAAAAAAGTTTTGTAAGTTGATAAAAACCAAAAATAAATTATACTCAACTTGTTGAACCTCTTGAGATTATTTTAAGAAAAATTATATAGTCAAATTCAATAAATCTAGTAGAAATTTGATCCTATGATCTAGGTCCCTTTAAAATCGTATGGTGGGATGACAACTGTAATACCCCTCTAACCCTAAAATAAGTTTTGTAATTTTGAATGAAGTAAGATCTTTCGATGTTTTCTTACAGCTTAATACTTGTTTAATATATTCCTAGAGTTTTTTATAATGGTTCCATGAGCTTGTACCTGAGGATTATAATATCAGACATAGTGTGTAAAGGTATAATTTATGTATGTGTTTATCTTCATGTGTGTATTAAGGACCTTCAAGAACTTTCTGAATACATTTAGGATGTTAAATGATATATATATATAT
>MU227378.1:1883255-1907833 GCA_018584345.1 Thuja plicata | reverse complement strand
TATATATATATATATATATATAGGTGTGGTTATTTATACTTTCTTCTAGTAAGGTTACCTCTGATGAATCTTGTATCTCACTTAATGATTTAGGATATTTCTCATGATTATGTTGATTTATTATTAGTATCGATTATATACTAACCCAATGATCAATATTATAACCCTCATTATGATAATGCTATATTCTTTGTGTGTGTGTAAATATACAGGATGTGTTTTCATGATTCAGGATGAAGTCGTAGTTACTCACATGGGTGAGGTCCACATGATGTATCAATCCTGATCATCTATCTACAATGTCTTCTTTTATATGTACATCAATACACACGTATTTATGCTCTATGATGTAGGATTGTAGGTACTGAGCATCGACTTCACCTGGCTTCACAGGTCTGAGTGTGCCCCAAAATCCTCAATCATTGTTGTTGTTATGGAGACAGTACCAAGTCATCGCAAGAATAAGCCTACCTTTGGTCCCTTTCTTATGATCCTTTGCACCTAGGTTGGGTACTCCTGATTTGGTCCTATACATGTTTTCCTTGGCATGATGGTAACTTATTTTGTTGTCTGGATAGCTTTTTTTCCTTGTAATTATTTTTGGAATTATTGTTCCATAGGACTTGCTTGAGGATTGGTTTATTTGAGTGGGTATTCTCTTTCTACTTGGATTGGACGTTATAACTTTTATATAATTATATAAGGTTGGAGTAATCAACATAATATGAAATTAAAATATCTTGTAATAAAGATTATAAAGTATATTCATAAATTAATGTCTTTTTATTATAATAATAATAATAATAAATAATAATTAAATAGGTATATATACTCATAAGCATATGGGTGCACACATATGCATATGTTTATATATATATATAAAGATAATAATTAAATGATTATATGTAATTATGATTTGCGTAGCAATATTGTTATAAGACTATATGGTATATATATATACACACACACACACACACACACACACACACACACACACACACACACACACACTTTGTGCTAAGATAAATCTACATTAACCTTTAGTAAAGTAAATAAATTAAAGAGTGTAATAATAGTTATGGTGCGTGAATAACCTACAACTAAGAAATAAATTAATAATATCCATTCCTAAACTATTAACCAATCTTTGGTTATGGATGGTTGCATTAGTTGGATTTTCCTCGTGCAACCACTCCTGTAGCATATTTATGAGAGGTCCTTGTATAGAGGAGGGGAATAATATTATGAGGAATAAAAATATAGAGAGAGAATTAGGGGAAAAAACCTTGGGAATGATTTCCTCTTATAGTTTTAGGGAGATAGTTTTAGAATGAAAATTTTATGTGATTCAAGATCAGAGAATTGGATGGAAGACTCCAGGGAGAGAGAACTATCATGCTGTGGTGGAGTCTCTTTATCTCATTTTAATTGGATGGTATTATATGGTTTTGAACTCCCTTCTATCATCTATGCATTCTATTCTTTCTACCTTCTTTGCAGGACTCTAGGTACGATCCATACCTGAAAGAGACTTTTTTTCTCTGTCAATGTATTTTGTGTGCGTGTATTGCATCGTTCTTCTTCTATAGGATAATATTTGTGCTTATTAAATAAATGGATTATAATGTTTTTATGATGTATTCTATGGTTATTAATGGTTTTTCAAGTATTTTATACTTTTGAAATTAAGTTTTATAAGTTTGGAATCATTTCATGTTGTTATTTCCTTCTTTCTCCATTATGACATGTTTCTATTCTACACTAATTATCTAGGATGATATGATTTTTTGTGTGTCCTAATATATATTTATAGAAGGTAATGGAGGAGATCTCAAATGGGTCTTCCTTAGATTTCACTTCTAGTGCCCAAAAACTTCCTAGTTATGGTCGTTTATGAGACCTTGTCAAAACTGCCTTGTCCTGTGCCATCTGCCCAGGAACAGAGCCATCTGCGCAACTCTGTGCCCCAAGTGTGCAGCTCCCATGACCAAGTGTGTAGATCCCATGATCAAGTGAGCATCTTAGCATACCAAGCGCGCAGATTAGGTCACCAAGTGCGCAGGTCTTCCAGATTGATGGTTTTAGGGTTAAATTGATGTCTGGGGGTCCTATCATCAACCAGAGGCTATTAGGGTTTGTTTTCAGAATATAATTATGTATGATTTAATTTACTATAGTTTTAATATCATTCATGGTGCATTTTGATGCCTCCCTATACATTTTTAAGCCTTTTGAATGCCAGATTAGGGTTTAGGATTGTTTGGTGGACTAGGGTCAATAAATGATTCCATAAACCCAATCCTAGGTTACTATGATGTTATGATTTATGTTCTTATGAGGTTCATGATGTTATTATATTGTTGAGAATCCCTTTTTGATGCAATGTGGATGTGTTTTATCTATCTGTGTACTTGTTTGCGGTTCAGGGTTGTCCAAAGGATTCAGGACAACCAATGCTTTCCTAAACTCAATTGTTTGATGTTTTAAACACTTGTGTACCTATGGTACTTATCTTTATGTGCATTGATTATGTTTTTTAGAGGTAGGTGTAGACACCCAAAAATGGACTGGATTGCAACTTGACATTAAAAACAGTAATTTTCATCTATTAATTAATGGTTTTTTAATCATTAATTAATCATCTATTTTACTCTAAATTCATTCTCCAAATCATCCAATCAAATTCCCAAAATTAATTAAATAATTAATTTTATTTTATTAATTAACCTTAATTGATTTATTACCATTAATTAATTAATTAAATTCAATTTCTAATAGTTTAAATTAAAATATTTAAACTTACTAATTAAATTCTTCCAATTAAATTAATTTAATTTCATCAAATAAAGCAATTTTAAATAAAAAAGAATTCAATTATCTCACATGTTGAAAACTTTAATTAAATAAATGAATTAAATATTCATTTATCTTCAAATAGATAACTCCAATTAGATCACATGGGTTACTCCACCCATCTCTCCAGTCCACATGGGTAACTCCACCCACCTCTTCAGTTCTAAATGGTAACTCACAATTAGCTCTTCAGTCAACCAAAATCTATCTCCTCTTTACCAATTGAAGAGGTGGAGTTTACTGATGGCTTCTCAAGTTCCTTTTAATCTCAATCGTTCATCTTCCTATCTTTGGGATTGATCTCAACCGTTCATCTCATTCTCAATTCCTATATAAAAAACCCTTCATAACCATTTGAAGGATCCAGGATTTCAAGCTCTTGTGTGCCATTACTCCATCAGTTTGGTTCTAAAATTCAAGCCATCTTGCGATCACACACCCATTTCAAGTATCAAATTATTGACGCTTCTCAAGTTATATACGCTGGCCACACCAATACTAAGCATCAAAATAACATTTCAGAAGGAGTAGAGACAGACAATAGAAGCTTCAAGCACTTTGGGGTCTGCATTCATTTGTTTTCCTTTCATTTTGTGTACATTTTATTTGTTACATTTCAAGTTATTCATTTTAGTACTTCTCATGTATTGGATTTATATCATTGCAAACTGGTGCTACTAACCCCTGCCTTTAGAAAGCTTGGGAACCACGAATCATGAAAAGAGGAGGTGTACATTTTGGTGAACCTGACGTGAAGAAAAAAACATAAATATTTCTTGTAGGCAGTAGACAAAACCAATTAGCCATAGTCGTACGGTCGCAGACCAAAAGATTCATCATTTTCTCAATATCTGTGCTATTTTGTAATCACTGCTATTCTATCGCGATAAAAAAATTGTGCCGCAATTGACTGGTTTAATACTGCAATTGATTGCAGGCTTTCACACCGTTATTCTGTTGTCTTCTATCTTTCTATCTTCTGGTAGTTTTTCCGCAATTGATTGTATTTGACCGCAGTTACTTATTGTTTATTGTAATTGCCTGTATTTTACTGCAATTTCCTGAACTGTGCTACAATTGAACACATCCTACCGCAGAGGAAAGTTATTTTCTGCAATCACCAATATTTTTCCAGAATTGACCAAAGGTTGCCGCAATTGACCAAAGGTTGCCGCAATTGAACAAACAATACCGCAATTGACTCAAAAGCTACATTTCTGTCTATTTTTCTTGGTTTCTATGTAGGGCTGATTGACAATGAATGAAAAAGAAGGTAATTAGATGCATACTAGGTGCTAGAGCATTAAGAGCTACAAGAAGGAGAACCATCAACTATCGATCACAAAAAAAGGGCTATTCTTGCAATCGTAGCTGAAGATCAAAGCAAAGCATACATGAGGTACATTGATTCAATTAAGAGATTTGTAGGTAAGTATAAAGTCACCATTAATTTCAGCAATCTCAATAATTCCAAAGTTTCCAGATATTCTATCTTTTTGGATTAAAAGCTTTTATTTCTTGAGATACTAAACACTTCCTTTGATAGGTACAAATCGAGGAGGCAAGATAACAATATAACTTAAAATTCATTCACTTATCGATTTGGGTTTAAAAAGAATAGTGTTTGTCACACATCTCACATGTCACATTTCAAATTTGGGTTTAAAATGATGTGGGGACTAAAATTGAACAAGGCAAAGAATCTCTTGATTTGGTGCATTAAAATTGAACAAGAAATCAACACCTATTTTTTTGGGCTTAAAAATGAACACTTGTGCTTGTATGGTGGTGTATCTTAGTTCACATTTCAAAATTTTGGAGCTTAATTGATTTACCTTGTGTCTTGAGTTTTGGGTGCACTTGCACAATCTGTTAGATTAGGCACCTTTATACTTTTTAGAAAGGCCTGTTCAGGGAATGCGCTTCTTCCTTAGAGAACGACCTTAAACCGGTAATCCTTCTGATCGGTATATAAAAAAGGTGCAAACCAAAGCTCTATCTTATCTAGCCAAGCTCAAGTGAGGTGTGTTGATGATAGTCTAGATCAGGTGAATATCCCTAAGGAGCCAGCATGGTCAACTAGGCTCTTAAGTGAGTCACACATGTATAAACCGATTGGATAGACGCCACAGACCTTTACTATAGCCTTCTTAATTAGAGGCCAACCAGATCTACCTCCAAAAAAATACCTTATTATAGTGCAAGGGGTTACAAAATTTCCCCCCAAGATTCCCAACATCTGTGTCCCACAGTATTTGTGTAGTGAAAGAGATCTTGACTCCACAGAAACAATACCTAGCAATGACAAAACCACAGGTGCCTACATCATGGACCTTCGTGTCCTAGTAGTATGACAATTGCTGTGTGAGCTAACATACATTCAATAATTAGGCCTATAATATTGTATTCTGAAGCCATTGACCTAGATTAATTTGACTATTCATTGTTGAGACCTCGTGATAACCTTGTAACTTGAAAAAGTTATAGAACATACACATTGCCAGTCTTCATTCTTCAAAACATAGTGTCTATTGTGCTTTTTCTTTGATCAGTTTCTAAAATGCAAAAAAAACATCCAACTGTCAAAATGAGTCAAACATGTTAAAGTCTAGGGTTGTCAACATCAACTGTCTTGCAAATCAGAAGCCTTGTTCCAAAAAATCAAAATTGTGAGGCAGTGGTACCTATCTCCTAGTCTTTTTTGAGAATGTTTCCCCTTTACTGCAATTGCCTGCATTTTTCTACAATTGATGGAAGTCTGCCATAGTTAACTTGTTTATTGACACAATTGACCTTTTTATTACCATAATCGGTGATAAAATAGCGCAAACGGTGATAAAATACCGCAATCGACAATCACTTTGCCACAATCAGTGGAGTTGTGCCACATTTGACCAGAGATATTTTACACCTGTTTTGACCTAAAACCTTGAAAGAAATCTTCATTTTGTGTCAAAGACCAGTGTCTATCCCAAAAAAATGTGAAGAACACTAAGTGAATCTCTAAACATTAAAGATCATCCCTTCTCTGAAAAGTATGATTATTGTCTACAACATTGTTAGTTCGAAAGCTCAGACTCAAAATATCTTGATCTCATCATATCAAACATCATCATTATCTCTATCAAGTGACTTTGTCCCAAGCAAAGGTTGACAAATCATATCTTTTACATCATCACCAACTTTGAGATCAAGATATATCAACATTTGTGCTTAGAATTACCCTTATCCAAAACATAACTCGGACTTCCTTAGAAAGGTTATCCTTTTTTGTTTTCTTTATATCACTTGTTTTAGTTACAAAATCTGGACCACACTATCTCTCAAACACCACATGGAGGTCCTTACATAAGGTCAAAGGCTAGAATGCAACCTGATGAGCCATATATCAACAAATTCCCCACTTGGGAAACAGAGCAAGAGAATGATCCTTTCATAAATACGAGTTCTGCTCTATTCATTGAACAACCCCGTGGGGAAGCTTTTTTCCGAAATGTCATAGAAGAGGAGATTGAAGATATTGAGCAAGATACTTATTCCACACAAGTAGTTGACACTATTTTAGAGAGGAATCCTGAATGATACTTAGCCATGCTAATAAGAAGGGAGTCAAACTCTCCGCTGAATTTAGTGTGCCGGCCATATGGCCCAAAAACCCTCTCACAGGTCAAAACACTACTCAGTCCTCCCAGATACTACCTATTTTTTCTCAAATCTTCCCACAATTGAGAACATCCACATTGGCACAGGCGATACCCAATAAAACCAATTGCACAAACCAAGCAAGCACATCTTCCACTCAAAGCATGACAGGCTCACAACTAAGTACACTAATGCTCACTAGTATGCCTCCACCTTCAGTCTCATGGCTTGGAAAATCAAGCTCTCATGCTATACCTTCCATCCCACCAAATAGCAACTGTTCTGAAACTATGTCACTACTTCAGTCAATTCCTACTAGTCTTGGGATCAACACATCATTCCCGCAGGGATCCGTTTATGCAGGTATGACTTACAGTCAAAGCCCACCCAAGGCTACACCTTTTCCCATTCAAAAACCAATCCAACCTTAGCAACAACAACCCTAGCTTCAGCTGCCACAATTCCAACCCCAGCAACAACAACCCTAGCTTCAGTTGCCTCCAATCCAACCCCAGCAATAGAAACCCCAGCTTTAGTTTCCACAATTCCAACCTCAACAACAACAACCCTAGCTTCAGTTGCCCCCAATCCAACCCCAGCTTCAGTTGCCACAATTCCAACCCCATAAATAGTAACCCCAAATTTTGTTTCCTTAAATCCAACCCCAACAATAGCAACCCTAGCTTCAGTTGCCACATTTCCAACCCCAGCAACATCAACCCTAGCCTTAGTAGCAGCAATATCAACCCTAGAAATATCAACCACAGTTTCAACAACAACAACATTCCCAATCCCAATAGCAAATGCATCAAAAACCACCATGGGCTACTCATGTGCCCCCATTTCAAAATCATACGGTGGGAAATCAATATCAAGTCCCCAGGATGAAATCATATGTTCCTACTCAAGGGATGTAGATGCATAGCCTCATACCTACTATAGCACAGAGGAACATCATCACACATCAACCTCAGTATCAAACAGACAAGTTGATGCAACAAATGCAAACGCTTCAAACCCAAATGATGGATATGCAAAATTAGGGGCAAACTAAATCCTACACTATAGAGGATTTATACCCATACCCTTTTGAGCACCCTCTTCACATGTCTCCATTCCCAACTCACTTCTCGGTACCAAAATTTGACAAATATAGGGGCAATACCAACCCTATTGAACATATCTATGAGTTTTTTGCTAGTTGCGTCGAAGTCGCACATTATACTCGACATATTTAATGTGACTATTACCATAAAGCTTAGCTAGACTAGAAATGGAATGGTTCTCACATTTACCTCATGGAAAATAGTCTTGGGGTGAACTGGCTAAAAATTTCATCACTCACTTCCATCATAACATCGAGCACAAGGTCAGTATCAAGGACCTTTGTGATATCAAACAGAAGGATGGAGAGTCTTTTGTGAAATTCCTATAGAGATGGAGGAATAATTCAAACTGAATAACATATGATGTGCCCGAACAAGACCTAATAGTTATGTTTGTTGACAATCTGATTCTAGACATGTCATTCACAATAGAATTGTAGTTAGCTCCGAACTTCACACAACTCATCGAATGAGGGGTTCATTGTGAGCATAACTTAGTCATAAGAGGAATCCTTGCAGATCTGACCCAAACAAATACAAACAAAAATGCAACGAATAAAGCTAAGTGGTGGAACAAAAACAAAAATGTCACCAACGATGGTGTCATTGATGTGAAGAAAATCAACTACGCACAACCCAAAGTGTCATTGCAAGGCGCACCTATGGCCAACCAACAACCTACATGGCCGACTCAACAAGCATACAATCAAAACCAACCTCTGCCTGGCCAAGCAACCACTGTGTCAAATAGTCAACAACATACTCAACGCAAACCATAGTTTCAATTCTAGTAACGAGATTTCACACCATTATGAGAGACAATAGAATCAGCTTTGCAAAAATTGATAGAATCCAACACTATCACTCTCTCAGAAATAAAGCAATTTGAACAAGGTGAAAACAAACCAAGGTGGTATAATGACAATGACTTCTGCAAGTTTCATTGGGTGAAAGGACACATAACACCTAACTATTACCAATTAAAATAGGCTATCCAAGATCTGATTGACACAGGGGTCATCGATGTAACAAATACCCAAGCTAAAGGAATAACTGATCACACTATATTCAATGATACATTTCATGATCACAACAAAGGGAAAGCCTTTGGGTCTAGTGGATCATCCAAACAAGTCAACTATACATATACCAACAGTGATAATGTCATCAATTGCCTCAATCCTTCAGATAGCCATGTGGCTACGATCACTATCAAAGACCAAGGTAAAAAATGTGTTGTAACAATGCATCATAGAAGAGTTGTCTTTCATGGAGTACTTCCCTCATCTACTATATCTGCCAATCCTATTGCAACCTCAGATCCATAGCCAAGCCTAGTGGATCAACTAAAGCACACACCTGCTCAGATCTCCATGTTTGACCTATTGCACATATCTCTGCAACATAAACTGGCACTTGACCAAGCCCTTCAGAATGCAGTTGTCCCAAGGGACATAACACTTGAGAGCTTCTAAATTATGGTTAACCATATAGTTTCTAACAAACATGCAACATTCACAGACCATGATGTGCTGCCGCATAAACCCTTGCATAATGATCCTTTGCACTTGCTTGTCCAGGTCCATAAAAGTGCTATCCATAGGTTCCTTGTTGATGGTGGGGCTGGATTGAACATTTGTACTCTAAAGTTAATCAAGAAACTAGGCTATTCAGAATCAAGCATTGATTTCATGAGGAAGATAAATATCAGAGCTTACGACGAAGAGGAAAGATCCTTTAAAGGTATTATCATTCTACCTGTCCATATTGGTCCAGTGGTCAAGAACACTCCCTTCCAGATCCTAGATCTTGAGTTGGGATACAACATGTTAATAGGGAGACCAAGGATACATGAAATGCAAGCCATACCTTCAACATACCATTAATGCATCAAGTTCCCACACCAGGGAGAAGAAATCATCATATAGGGAGATCCCAATCCTTTCCAATACTGTAATACGGTCCAAATCAACACTAATAACCAGGTACCCTCAAACCAAGACGCAAGTATCCCATCCTCTTATTATTCAAATCCTAAGGATGTCACATGGAAAGTAGGAAAAATATCCATTACTGACAAGGGTTGTGGTGAATACATCTATGAAGAAGCTTTCACTATCATGAACATGCCTCAATGCCCAAGAACATATGGCATGCCACAATCGGTTATTATAATAGAAACTCCAGAACCTATTCTATTCAGATGTCCGCCCATGAATTTTGTCAGATGGGGGGACATTGCAGAAGAAAATCCATTTGAACAAGATATCAGTACATGGTTGTACCAAGATCCACAAGAGACACTTTGACAAACCCTACCCCTATCAAACTATGGAAATGGTTATACAATGTTACAAAGATTTGGGTATGATGGTACAACTGGTTTGGGGGCAATACAACAAGGCTTAATGGAATTGTCTCTCCTGCCAACCTGGAGAAACAAGAGAGGGTTAGGATATGGGAAACAAAGAACCAGCCCTATAATCCAAGACATCCCAGTTGATCAGGAACAAATAGCAGAGATGCACCGGGGCAAAACTCAGAACATGTCTTAATAAGCAACATACTACAACAGTTGTTGCCCGCCAAAGAGGGAACCTCTCAAACCTGAATAAACCTCAACATAGCCATCAATGATAACAAAGGAAGTGCGACATCTGATGAGCATTCTATCAAAACTGAGTCCCACGAGTATGAGTGGAGATCCCTTCACGACTCTTAATCGTCGATCCTAGATTATTCCCCTCGGTCAGCCACCACCATAAACCTTGAAGACTTATTTGACCAAATATCCATTGATGACCAACCTTGCATAGATAAACATGTCATTCTCCATTCTTCAAGTGATGCGTCCACATCATAGTCTAGGTTTGTTGGAACCCTGTCCGAAGTCCCTTTCAACCAAATAGAGTCAAACCAACATGAGGGCCTATGTCTTGTACACCCATAACTAATAGAGTGGGATCAACAAGGACCACCTAATATGGATGTTTTCAAGAATGATGAGGCCATTGTAGACTTCATGGGACTTAGAGAGGGAATGCCATCAGGAGACAATAAAGCAGGTTTCTCCATTAACCTTGAAAGATCAACATACTTTGGGGTGGAAGCCCCTCTTTCCAGTCATCGAAATAAATCAAAAAAGAAAAAAGAATCGTTAGTAAGTGAAAACCAAAAGGTGCTTACTGGCACAAAAAATGATAAAAAGCTAAAACAAGATGTATCTTCTAGTAAAAACCTCACTAAGGTGCTAGAAGATGGAAAGAAGGAACTCCTGCCCTTAACAGAGGAGAAATAAACATTACTAGCAGAAGAAATAAAGGAAGTCAACTTGGGAGATGACAAGAACCCAAAGAACATCTACTTGGTGAAATCACTCACCCTAGAGGAGAGAGAAAAGTTCATCAATTTCTTTAAGGCAAGAATGATCAATTTTGCATGGTCCTACTCAGATATGCCAGGATTAGATCTAGAGCTTGTACTACATCATCTCTTGTTGCTACCCAACACCAAACCTGTCAAACAGAAGCTATGAAAGATGCATCCCCATGTTGCATTTCTAGTCAAGGAAGAATTGAAAAAGCTCTTGGATGCCAAGTTCATAAGACCAATCCCATACATAGTTTGGATATCTAACTTGGTACCAGTTACAAAGCATAGTGGTCAGATACGGATTTGCAAAGACTTCAGAGATCTCAACATAGCTTTTCCCAAGGATGAATTTCCTTTACCTAACATTGATATGATAGTAGATCTAACCACTGGACATCAAATACTATCACTCATGGATGACTTTTCAGGGTATAATCAGATAAGGATCGCACCAGAGGACCAACACAAAACAACTTTCACATGTCCTTGGGGCACATATTGTTGGAATGTCATGCCGTTTGGTCTAAAAAATGCTAGAGAAATGTATCAAAGGGCCATGACAACTAGCTTTCATGATCTCATTCACAAAACAATGGAAGACTATGTGGACAACATACTAGCCAAGTCAATGCTTCACAAGGATCATCTACAAGTATTGGGACCAATCTTTGACAAAATGCAAGAATACAAAGTCTGTTTAAACCCAAATAAATGTGCATTCGGGGTCACAATAGGAAAGCTACTGAGGTTCATAGTGTCACATAGAGGCATTAAAGTAGACCCAGAGAAATTCAAAGCAATATTGGACATGCCACCACCGTCAAACCTAAGGCAACTAAGGGGGTTACAAGGAAGGCTCCAATCAATTAGGTGCTTCATAGCTCAACTAGTAGACAAGTGCCACCCATTCCAACATCTACTGTACAAAGACATCAAATTCATATGGACAGAGCAATACGAACAAGCATTCCAAATATTCAAGGACTACCTCCTCAAGTCTCCTATATTGGTGCCACCAGTCCAAGGTAGACCATTTCTTTTGTATATCTCAGCAACAAAATTTGCATTAGGCATACTCTTGGCACAACATGATGACATAGGTAAAGAAAGGGCCATCTACTATCTAAGAAGAACATTGGTAGGATATGAGATTAACTATACACCAATTGAAATATCATGCCTTGCAGTTGTCTTCACTTCCCAGAAGCTGAGACATTATATGTTGAGTCACCAAACAAAGTTGATCATACATATTGATCCCTTAAAGTACCTCCTAAGCAAAGCAGCACTCACCGGATGACTTTCAAAGTGGGTAATGATATTAAGCAAGTTTGACATTGAGTACGTAGATAGAAAGGCCATTAAAGGGCAAGTGATTGCAAACAAACTAGTAGAGGCACCTATTCAGGATCATCAGCCTATCATTTCTAACTTTCTAGATGAATATATTATGACACTACAACTAGCGATTGAGGTATGATAGCTATACTTTGATGGATCATGCACGAACCATGGTGCGGGGGTAGGAATAGTGCTTATCACTCTAGATAATGATACAATTCCAAAATATTTTAGACTCAACTTTCCCTGCACAAACAATATAGCAGAATATGAAGCACTGGTCATTGGGTTAAAGATAGAAATTCAATGGAGAATCAAGAACCTTAAGGTCTACGGAGATTTGAAGTTGGTCATTAGCCAAGTCAACAATGATTAGATGAAAAAATATGAGAAGCTAATACCATATAGAGAAAAGATGGAAAGATTGCACACTAAGTTCCAATACATCTTCTTCGAGAAAGTACCATAAGCTCAAAACAAAGTTGCAAAGGCAATGGCTACTATAGCATCACTGATCGATATGCCAGGTAATGAAACATGATTCTAACTTCTAGTAGAGAAACTCTTGCTGCCATCACATCAAGCATCCATCACAAAATCAACATGCGTCCTTGTTGGTCCTGAAGCCACATGGTACCAAGATGTATACAACTACCTCCAAAATAGTGTCCTACCTCCCAACTTGTCTAGAAACCATAAAAAGTCCCTCATCCACCAAGCCTCTAGGTATACCATCCTCTCAACTACTCTATATAAACAAATTCTAGATGGAATGCTACTACGATGTCTCACTTGCACATAATCCCAGAGAGCTTTGTACAAGGTACATGAAGGAATTTGTGGAACCCACAGAGGTGGCAACAACTTAGCTAAGAAAATAATCCGCATGGGATACTACTAGCCCACAGTAGAGATAGATGCACACAAATATGTACAAAGGTGTAGGCAATGTCAGATTCATGGAGACCTCATCCATGCACCAACCCAAGAACTAAATCCTATCACATCACCATTGACATTTTCTATGTGGGGATTTGACCTAGTGGGCAAGATTACACCTTTAGCAAATGGACACAAATACATCATAGCAGCAATAGAGTACTTCACTAAGTGGGTGGAAGAAATAACCCTCACTTACATAATTGGAAAGTAGATATCAATGTTCATACTTAACCACATCATCTGTCAATACGGGATCCCTCAAACCATCCTGATAGATCACAGTACGCCTTTCCAAAAAAAATATGTTGAAGAGCTATGTGAATAGTTCTATATCAAAAAAGGGTTCTCTTCATTTTATTATCCTCAAGGGAATGGCCAAGCCGAAGCTACAAACAAAATGATTTTGAAAATCTTGAAGAAAATATTGAACGAATCAAGACGAGACTGGCATTTATAGCTTAGTCCCGCATTATGGGCATACACAAATAGCGTGAGAACACCTACAAGAGCCACTCCTTTCTCCCTAGTCTATGGAGCAGAGGTGGTAATACCCCTCAAAGTGGAAATCCCATCCCTAAGGATATCATTAAAGAACCTGATTACAGATGAAGACTATAGAGTAGCAAGGCTCAGTGAACTGGAGTTACTAGATGAAATAAGACAACATGCATTCAACCACTTACAAGGCTATTAGAATTGCCTTAGAAGGAACTATCATAAGAAGGTGAGGTCATGAAAATTTGAGGTAGGAGACCTTTTCCTCATGGAAAATAAAAAGAACCAAGCAGAAAGAGTGAAACCAGGAAAGTTTGAGCCTAACAGGCTAGGACCATTTGTCATTGTCAGCTCTACCCACAGTGGGGCATACCAACTGGCAACACCAAAAGGATATCAACTCCCTGGATACATCAACAAAATTCACCTCAAGAGGTTCTATGCTTGAGGCCTCAATGGTTAAGGCACCTATCTACATATCCAGAAAATACCAAAAAAATAAAAAAAATACAAAATGTTACCTTGGTGAAAACCTGGCAATTAGGTGCTTTGGTGACAAACCCAAAAAAAATAAAAAAATAAAAAAATTAAAGAGAAAGAAAATCACTCTCTCAGTGAAAACCTGGAAAATAGACACTATTGAGTAGGTACCTTGGTGAAAACCTGGCAAACATGTGCCAAGTGTTCAAATCCAGCTTCACCATCAATGAACTCCAAAGACAAAAATCTTGATCAAGCACACTTCAAATGCAAGACTGACTACCCAAGATATATCCAGAAGCACAAACCCCTCTGAGCACCAAACACTTATCCATGGTTAGTAGTGGTCCACCAGACTAGGGGGCAATTCATAATATCCTAAAAAAATCCCTAAAAATTGGAAAACTCATCAAAAATCCTAAAAAGATCAAAATGTCCTGAGAAAATCAATCTTCATCAAAAACAATAAAAAAATTGCAAAATCCCAAGTAACAAAGACAACTCAATTATCAAGAGAGCAAAGGGTGATAACACCTAGTCAATCAATGTCACAATCATGAGCTTTGCGAATCAGCATTGGGCTCATATGACACAACCTTATCAATATATCAAATCTATCAACAACCAAACTAGTGACCAAGCCAATCTATCAATTGTCACAATCATGATCTTTGCAAATCAACATTGGGCCCATCTAACACAGCCTAATCAGCCATCCAAATCGATCAAATCAATCAAATCCTATCAATCATCTTAAATAGTGATGTATACACTCAAAACTAGACAGGTCAGTCTTATATGAGTCATCTATTACCGAAACTAGACACAATCAAGCAATCAAGCCAATCAAGCCTATCAAAAGAGTCGAGCCAATCAAGAGAATCCAACTGAATCAAGGAACCATACAAAAATGGTAATTAGGTCAGTCAATCGGTCAGATGTCAGTCTATATTTTGCAGTTATGTTCTTATGCTACTCCAGGATCCACTAGGTGAGGAGAGTAGCTATGATAGATCATGACTTATTTTCTTTGATTTCTATTTGTTGAATGTTCACTTCAATTTTAGGGCGATGATGATTTAGGCTAAATGAGGTAGGCACTGTAACTTATCTGGAAGCCATGCAGTTCCATGATCTAAGCTTAACCCTAGGAAAGAATTAGAAATTCTTTCTCTTTTATCTGCTTGTTTATTTACAAATAAAATCAAGAGCTCACGGTGCTATTTAGATGGACTCTGGGTGTGTTGGAGTTCTATCTTGTTTTCTATGGTCTTTTCTTTTTTGCAATCAAGAGCTCACAATGCTATCTAGATGGACTTTGGGTGCGTAGGAGTTCTATCTTGTTTGCTTTGGTCTTTTCTTTAAGGAATCAAGAGCTCGCGGTGTTATCCAGATGGACTCTGGGTGCATAGGAGTTCTATCTTGGTTTCCTTTTTTCAGTTTATTCAAAGGGAAAAGCAGTATCTAGATGGTCAATATCTGGGTGCTTTTGGCTCTCTTTCTTTTCAAATAGGGAGCATAGTTGAACCCAGATGGTCAATATTTGGGTGCACTAAGTTCTCTTTCTATTCAATCTCTCAAGTCCTTCTACTTATCAAGAGGTTGTGGCAGTATCCAGGTGGTATGTGATATGGATGCAATGGACGCTCTTCATAATTTCAAAAAAAAAAGATGCAATGATGACAAATATTGGAAATAGGGGTAGTGACTTGGGACACTTGTCCTTTGTATCAATTCATACCTATCAAAAAAATAAAATCCTTTCTATCATTCCATATCTATTAGATCAATCCCAGAGAACATCTATCCAAACTAACTTCCTTCTAATTAACACATGCGTTACTCAAATATTTTGTGCATAATAGATTGCATCCATTCCATTTAAAGTGCATCAAAAAAATGAAAAAACATAGTAGTTGCATACATGATAAATCATAAAAACACATGCATCCATAAGAATCTCATATAAACATGCATTTCATTTCCACCATCCTGCATAAACATGTCAGTGTCATAGGAAAAGTAAATCATCCATCTACGAGTCTACATAATAGAATCATATTGCATATACATTTTCATCACCTCAACCATATCATGTAGAATCATACATATAGCAAGTAAACCAATGCACATCATATCAAATCACTAGCTGCATCTCATATAAATCAAAATATCTGAGTACAATGAATGGTCGCAAGTCTGAACAAAGGAAGGTAATCAACATATATATATCAATAAATATCAGTGTGTCGGGATACAAAAATGGATAAGACTCAGAGTATATCAAATGAACATCACTACAAAAATGGTACATGGTACAAAAGAGGAGAGATATAAAAATATGCATGTGCTACCTCCACCCTTGCCTCCAGGTGGACAAGGGGGTGGCATATCAGTAGCAACTCTCTGTGATGAACTAGGAGCTCCAACACCACTACTCTGTGATCTCTAAGCCCTACTAGATCTCTGCGAGGCTGTATAACTAGGAACACTCTGCTCGGCAGGAACTGCACCCTCATAATGGCATCTCCAATACTCAGTCTCCCTCTAGGAATCATGCCCAAATCTATAATATCTATCCAATACATCCTGGTGAGAAGCATCTTGTACACTGTCAATAAAAGATCAGACCTCAGTTTGAGCCTGTCGCTCTCTAGCCTCCGCCACAACCATCCTGGCCTCAGCTGTTGTAACTCTAGCCTCCACCGCACCTGTCCTAGCCTCAATAGCTATCACTCTAGCCTCCAAAGAAGTAGCACGTGCATCAGAGGAGGCAATTCTGGCCTGTAAATCAGAAATCTGCTATGTAAGTCTCTTTAGATCCAAAGGATCTACATCCATCCCTCCCATGGCAACATCCATGTCTCCCTTCTCAGCTCTATCACCCAATCCCTCATCTGCCCTCCCCTAACCACCCAAGAATCATCCCCACTCTCAAAAATCCCCCCAATATTGCTTCCGGTACTGCCACTACCAGTAGATGAGCTTGTGCCTGCACTCTCAGCATCCAAGGCCTCAACATCTATATCCCCTATCTCAATATCTACATCCTCTACAACCACCCTATCCTCCACACTCAGAGCCAAAACAACACCAGTACACTGACAAACCCTTCACACTAACTGAGGTGCATCCTCCTCCATCGCCTCCTCATCCTCCAATACAACACTCAACCCAACTCTCTAAGTACTAGCCCGACCACCACTCCGCCCACCCCTCATTCGAACTCCACCACAAGCACCCCAGGACTAGGATCATCTCCCCCATCATCTCCCCTCCCCTTTCCTCCATCTTAGCCTCCATCTCGACCTCCAAACCTACCTCCATCTCGGCCTCCAACCCTACCTCTATCACGGCCACCATCCCTCCCTCCATCTTGACCTCCCCTACCTCATTGTACCTGATAGCACCTCCTCAAGAGAGTCCTAGCAATGTGACGTGAGACATCTGTAAGTGAAACTAGCTGGGTCTGTGCCCAATGAACATCATACTGATGAGTAGTGTCTGAAAAATATCAAATTCAAATATCAGTACCACATTAGATAAACAACTAGTACCGTAAGCCAGATAGACTAAAAAGTGCAGTAAGGAACTGAACACAAATGCATAGAACAACCATACCTACATCTATAGCAGTAGATCGCCATGTCCATGCAACAAGAAGTAGGCTTGCAAACTCAGTCCGTGCAACATTTAATTAAACGACACCACCCTAGACTACAGCATCCCTCGACCTACGAGAAAAATAGGCATATGTATCAGACACGTACTGCTGCTCTCTAAACTATTGCAACACCCTGTCAGAGTTGTAAAAATCAATCATATGAACATGGTCAGTCACATGAACAATCAGGTATCTCCGCTAATAGTAAAAAGGAAGATGGATATCCTCTCCATCCCACATAGGAAACTCTCTATACAGTCTCCAAATGAAATAGGGTATCATGTCTAACTGCTGACACTAATACAACAGATGACCCATGTAGGTCTGAATGATGGCTCCATCATACATGAAAAAATATGGCTTGTTTGCAGGAAGATCATACATACCAATGGGACAACATACATCAATGTGCTCCCATGCCCATATCTACAAGAGGGTAGCACCACAGCTGACCGACTTACCATTAAGGTAAGCCACGTAAAACATATGAAAGTGCATATGCACTAACATGCATGGCCCCCATGCATAAATAGTATGATCACAGACTATACTCTGCAATACAAAACCAAAGCCGACAGAAAATCTGTGCTGGAGATGATCAGGGCATAAGATGCCACATATCAAACTACCTAATAAGATAGATAACCTATCAAGGCCCAAGCCAAATTAGGACCTTGAAATATCATATGCACTGGATAAACCAAGCTGATCCCAGGGCAATCTAGATAGCTCAGTCAAAGTTACAATACTAGGTCGGGTAGCATACTCCACAAGTGCACCCTAGATCAGAAGCTGAAGGATGTGGTACACATCCTCCAAAGTAATAGAACACTCTCTAGTAGGTAACCAAAAAGTGCATGTCTCTGAATGTCATCACTCTACAAGAGCCGAGATTAGACCCCTGTTGGTCGTGATCTCTAGCATGTAACAAATCCAATATAACCCTAAGGCCCTAAGAACTAACGTCTCATCCTTAGACAACTGGAACTTGTATATAAGTCCCACCGGTCTAGAATCTCGACAATGTAGAATCCTCTTGGTGAACTGCACACAACAAAAAATTAGAAATATATCAGTATCAGTCATAGAGGGAAGTGAGAGACAGCAGAATAAGCAGATATGAGTCAAGGAAATTAGGAAAACAGTTACAAACTAGCAATTGCGGTAATAAACCCTACATATGAGGTATTTTTATGCGATTGCAAAAACCCACAGTCAATTGTAGCAAATAAAATGCAATTGTGGCATGCAAACAAGGCAAGTGCGGAAATATTATCAATTTCAGCACTAAACCGGCAATTGTGGCACTCAAACCGCAGTTGCGGCAAAACCGCAGTTGATTGCGACACCTTATGCAAAAAAATAGAAAACAATAATTTTTAAAAGCGAGAAAAAAATGCATTAATGACACGCAAAGAGATAAAACTCACCAGATGTCCTGTGCCAGCTGGCCTCTTATATGTCTGGACTCGGTCAGATATGTGTGTGACTCTAGGAAGGCCTGCCATCACACAAAAATAAGAGAAAAAAGCAGAGAAAACTTAGAACCAACTCACCAAGAATTCAAGAGCTCCAAGAAGGAAATGTGACAAACGAATGGCTCTCTTGGCTACTTATAGGGATTTCCAAAAACCCTAATTTCTCTATGAAGTTATATTTTTTCTTCTTAATCCCCAAAAACTTTGACAGTCAATATCAGAGGAAATATAAAGCATTTTTCAAATAAGTCAGCTACCCAGATTCAAAATTTGCAATTTCAACAAATTAATGCTCTTGTTGCGACCTTTTGCTCAAATTTGTTGAGGGGGCATAAATACACCTACTATCATTGGGGCAAGCTAGGGCAAGATCAAAATCAAAGAATCTTTGATACATTGCTACAAGTCACATCACATAAAAGAGGGGCAAATTTAGACACCCAAAAATGGATAGGCTTGCAACTTGACATTAAAAACTCTAATTTTCATCTATTAATTAATGGTTTTTTAATCATTAATTAATCATCTATTTTCCTCTAAATTCATTCTCCAAATCATCCCATCAAATTCCAAAAATTAATTAAATAATTAATTATATTTAATCAATTAATCTTAATTGATTAATTACCATTAATTAATTAATTAATTAAATTCAATTTCCTATAGTTTAAAGTCAAATATTTAAACTTACTAATTAAATTCTTCGAGTTAAATTAGTTTAATTTCATCAAATAAAGCAATTCTAAATCAAAAAGAATTTAATTATCACACATGTTGAAAACTTTAATTAAATAAATGAATTAAATATTCATTTATCTTCAAAGAGATAACTCCAATCAGATCACATGGGTTACTCCACCCATCTCTCCAGTCCACATGGGTAACTCCACCCACCTCTTCAATTCTAAAAGGTAACTCATAATTAGCTCTTCAGTCAACCAAACTCTATCTCCTCTTTATCAATTGAAGAGGTGGAGTATACTAATGGCTTCTCCAGTTCTTTTTAATCTCAACCGTTCATCTTCCTATCTCTGGGATTGATCTCAACCGTTCATCTCATTCTCAATTCCTATATAAAAAACCCTTCATAACCATTTGAAGGATCCAGGATTTCAAGCTCTTTTGCACCATTACTCTGTCAGTTTGGTTTTAGCATTCAAGCCATCTTGCGATCACACACCCATTTCAAGTATCAAATTCTCGACGCTTCTCAAGTCATAAATGCTTCCCACACCAATAATGAGCATAAAAAACAATGTTTCGGAAGGAGTAGAGAGAGACAATAGAAGTTTCAAGAACTTTGGGGTTTGCATTCATTTGTTTTCCTTTCATTGCTTGTACATTTTATTGGTTACATTTCAAGTTATTCATTTTAGTAGTTCTCGAGTATTGGATTTATATCATTGCAAAACGGTGCTACTAACCTCTGCCTTTGGAAAGATTGAAAACTACGAATCCTGAAAAGAGGAGGCATATAGTAGGGAACCTAAGAACACTAGGTGAGTGGCTCATAGTGACGAGCCGAGGCCCTAAGTGGCTAGTACCAGGGTAACCCACTGGTGAGTTGTTTAATCAAGTGAAAACATTATTAAATTTATGGGAAGGGTACTACACATTAACTAAGATAAGCCTCGCCCATGCTGGTAGTGCTAGTATAGGCTATGGATGGGAGTGGGAGAAGGTGCTATTGTGATAGCACAATCGAACAGTCTTGTCCCTATGAGAGATGTTCGGTTCCGCATTTGCCTACTTGGGGGCTGGGGCCCAGAGTGGATTACAAGGGTAACTCAAGGGGAGAAGGCTATGCGATGACACCAACCTATCTTGTGGCTTAGATTTCCTACTAATGTAGTTTATGTCCTTTTTGTTCCTTGTGGTCTTCTTGTGTTTTCTATTGTGTTATGTTTTGGGAAGGGCTACCATCACCTTAGGGGTATCCTAGTTGTTACCTTCTTGCGTGGACCTTGGTCTCTGTCTCCTAGCATGGGGGAGTGGAATCTTTTTAGATCCATGTGGTTGGGTGGTTAATCTTTATTATATCAAGGTACTGTTCATGGTCACATGGATGTTCTTGGCTCCTGTTCTTTCCATATTTTCATTTTTGAAGACTTCTTAACGTATATGAAAAGATGTACTTATGCATGTGCATTCTTGTAATTGTAAGCTCTTGTAAGGGAATAATTATATCTGATGATATGATATATGTCAATCTAAATCAAGCAATGTATAAGGGAATGAGTAGATCTAGGTAAAAGGAAAGGGAAAATATTGTATGTTATGAACATGAAAAGATAATGGTCAAAGGTATTTATTCACGTATCTTTTATTAATTTTTGGTATCCAAGAAATGAACTTAGACGTAGTATGAAATAATGTATTTATGAATGATTGTGATATCTCTTGATGTAAAGTTTGTGAAAACCATTATGAATTGATGAATCAATGAGTAAGATAGCTATAAAATTAAATATTGGATTATGTTTACTATGTACCTCAAATGTGTATGGAATAATAAAGTATTTAGGTTATTGCTTGCCTATTGAACGTTTATCTCTCACCTGAATGCTTAATGAATAGTGTAAGTAATGACATAATTTTAAGTAGTGGACAACTCATATAATGCATGTAAATATGTTAGGAATGATTTTAGGAGTATTCTTGGAACTTAATGTTAAAAGTAAAGGAATGATTTAGTAAGCTTATAGTAATTAGTCAATGCCTTAATGTTTAAATGAATAGATTAGATTATGTTTCTTGAATAGTAGCATTAGGGAAGCTGAGAGGACTTAGATTAATTGGTAATATTCCATAAAATAAATATATTCACATCTCTTAGTAGTTAGTTGGCTTGTCCTCCTGGGTTCCATGGCGGGGCGTGAAATCTTGGTATCAGAGCCCTAGGTTTCCACACTGAGAACTCTGGGACTTGTTATGCCCTGCATCCCCGTCCCTACATTTTGTGTGCAAAATGTTGGGTCCCCCCTTTTTGTTTTTGCTTTTGGCTCTTGCCTTGTCTTTTTGCCTCTGTTTCTTTATTTTCTTTCTCTGGGTTTTTTGTCCCATGGTCTTGGTTTTTCTTTTTTTTTTTGTCCCTCGTGTCTCCAGGACCCGGTCTCAGAGTTGGTCATTCCTTGTCCAGGAGCTAGATTCTAGACTCCAAGATTCTCTGCCATGATTCTTTCTTTTTGCAAGAGCACATGGTCATTTGGAATCCCTTGGCCCAGAGTCCATAGGTCTTCCTATTCCAGAATTTGCGGAAGGAAAGGTAACTTGATTTTCACCTCGGGTATAAATAGGAATCACCTGTCATTTTCACAGTTACTGCAATAAAAACACTTAAGTGATTTTAGAGCAATTCCTTAGCAATTTGAGAGAGATTTAAGTGCGAGTTATTTGGAGCTGTTCTGAGAAATTACCATTTGTTTTCGGTGCTAGTTGGTGATCATTTGGAGGTGGAAGCTATTGAAGAGCATCTAGGGAGTTGGTCATTCCTTGCCTTTCTTCAGGTTTGAGGTTGGTGTTCCTATTTCTTCTTCCATTTTTCTGCTTTTTTGTTGTGTTTTTGGTTTGCATTTATGCTTTGTTTTGTTTCTATTTTGCTCTGTGTCCTCTGTCATCTGGTTCACCACCCGTTGGTGGGTCAGCTCTGCCAGAGGGTTGTTCACCCTCTGTGCAGGTGTAGGATAATGTAGATATTGTATATGTTGTGCATATTTGGCATTGTTTTATTAGGGTAGCTGCTCTACGTCTCTTTTTGATATGTATATTCAGTCTATTTAATGTATATCCTCCATTTTCATGTATATATTCTTTGACCCCACTATAAATTAGATGTATATTTTATGTGTATTCATTTGATCTCACGTCGAGCTCACCATACTTCATCTTTGTTTCATCCAAGTTTGTGAGCTCATTCTGGGTAGAATACTGCCTGGTTGAAGCTCGGCTCTCGACTGGTTTCAACCAGGTGGTTTTCTCTCTGTCCTCCATTAGCCAACCTTTATGATCCATTTATGTCCCATGTATGCATTTAACATTGTCCAAGTGGCCTCCAATTTTTGCACGTTCAGACAGTTGGCACTGCCGTCGCCATAACTCTCCCATTTATTGCATAGCCATGTGATGTCCACATGGGTCTAACGACTCACTTTCTGCTCACATCTTCCAACGGTTAGTTTTCCAGACCCCGGGTCTTTTGTCTTCATCAACCTACATCTTACTTTTGTTAAGTATGCTAAAATCCCCGGGCCTAGATAGGGGTTAATTTTCTAAGTTGCATTATATATATATGCTTTTCAGGATTTTTTGAACCCAAACTAAGTTCTCAGGAAAAGGATGTGCCTCGGTGGTAAGATCTTTGGATCTTGAAATATTTTTTATCTATGAATTCTAACGGTCACCTTGCCTTGCAGGTTTTTAGAACACCACACCTTTATCATGTTTGAGGCTTCCACATCTTCACCACCCAGGAGTCCAGAACTTCCTTCAACGGCAGTCACCAGGGCAGCCGTCAGATCCAAAATTGAGAGGGCCTTAGAAAAATTGCCTCTCAGCATGAAGTACCTGAGGGATAACACCATCATGGGATCGAAGATTGAATCCAAAGTTTAGTTAATTACTGACACCATGTTAAAATGGATAATAAAATTTGAGCTAGGAACATATTAATCCAAATGAGTTAGGAAAAAGGAAGATAATCATGAATTAAACTAATCCTTAGAGCATACACCAAAAAGAAACAATAAAGGAGACAAGAAGTTTTTGAAGGGGGAAAAGCGTAAAAAAAACCCTCGTGATATTATTATGAATGGGCCAAAAAGCCTAAGAGAGAGAGAGAAAGAGAATGAGAGAAAAATGCTCATACAATTCTTCAAGAGAATGAGAATGAGAAACTAAGTGTTACAAATGAATGAGTAATAAAGAGAAAAGAAGCATCTCTTATGTAGAGATGAGAAGAAAGGAGTTGAATGTAACTCCCATGTGCATGTGAGCCACATTCATAATGTGTGTGCCACTTGTGCTATTTACTCTTAAGGAGGAATCTAGAATAAAAAGAAATTACAAATAAATATTATGTTCTCACACATGGACAAGAGGACATGCGTTCATGTAGGGATTCTATAGGAATTTCCTACTTACATAATAAATAAACTAAACTACCTTGGTTTATAATATATTTCACCAAGGAAAGATTACATATTCTAA
>MU227378.1:1865539-1881302 GCA_018584345.1 Thuja plicata | reverse complement strand
AATGATTGAATAATTATCTCGAATGAACTTAATGAAGGTTTGTTGAAAAAGATTAAATGAACCAAATATTAGATTTAGTGGGATAAAATTAAGTAGATTATTAAGGTGGTTTGATTAAATAGATAGATCTGGAAAAAAAAAGGAGTGAAACGAAGAACTCCTGCAAGAAAAAATGGTTAGATGACAACAATTGAACCCCTGCAAAAAAAGTTAGGGAACACGAAAAACAAAAGTCTCCAACTTTTAAGAAAAAAGCTAAATTGAACTTAATTAAAAATGAAAAAAGAGATAAGACTATAATACTATATTCAACTAAGTCTATTTAAAGATTAAAAAAAACTAAATCTAAAATGGATTAAACTAAGAGATTGAAACTGAAACTATATAAAGCTAAATCTAATTAAAAAATAAAAGAATTAAAACTAAATTTATTATTAAAAAGATACGAAAGATAACTAAATTTAATTAACGAAAACTAAAGGATTTAAAACTGAATCTAATTATAAACTAAAAATTTAAAAAAGATTTAAAGCTAAAACTATTTAAACTAAATCTATTGATATATATAACTAAATCTATTTAAATGAATAAGATTCAAAATTAAATCTATTTAAAAAGAAATTAACCTGAATCTAAAGGAATATAAATCGATAGCTAAGATAATGAAATGTATTTTAAAAAAAAACTAAAAAAAAAACATGCCCGGGTACATATATTTTGAAGAAAAAGAAATGTATTTTAAAAAAACTAAAAACAAACTGGTGTATTTGAGTCTTACTAACTAGACTTTATATAAAAAACATACAACTGAGCACGGTGAGTGAAGAAGGGAGGGTAGCGCAGGGGCAGAGGAATGAGATGAAGCACAGGGATGGAAGGCTGGTAAAAAAAGGAAGAGCAGAATGAGGGTGTTGGAGTTGTAACCGGTTGAGAGGTCACGTTTAACCCGAGGCTAGAGGGAGTGGTAGAAGGCAGGGGCAAAAGATGTGCAAATGCGCGGCCTCTTCGAGGATGAATGAAAGATTCCTGGAATCACTTAAATAATGTGGTTTTGGTGTTCGACAAAGGGCATCCTTTGGTGTGGAAGTTAAACCAAGAGTTCATGTTAACCTCCAATGGCAATAAATGAGGGCACAATGGCCCTTATCTTGTTACTCACGTTGACAGTAGGGTTTCAAATTGGCCTGCCTACAACTTGGGGAGTAAATGGATCAGTGCGAAGCTGTTGCAGATGGAGAAAGAAACGTATGCCATGCAACTGTGGAATAAACAGAGTACAAAGCTTGCAAGGAAGAAGAAATGAACAAAGATTACATGAATTAAATCAAAGAAGATGAAAGAATGATACTTAAAATGAAATCGAATGCATGTAGAAAACCTAAAAATTGAAAAAAGCATAGAGGGAATAAAAAACAAGAGAATATGATAAATAAGACACGCATGCAAAGATATAAAAATAGAAACAAATCATACCAAATTTAAAAAAAGAATATTTTTATGCAAGAATCGACATTAGTAAAGGAAAACTTTTTAAACATTAAAATATAATATTAAAAAGAGATTTAATAGAAGAATAATATGAGAATTTTTTTTTTTTAGGATTTAAATTTGAATAATATGAGAATATAGGATTTAAATATGAATTATTTAAGATAAAAATATGATTAAACTAATGAAACTTTTTAAAACTAACAATTAATTTAAAAAAATTAAAAACTAAAGGAGAAGAGATGAACTAAAAGAAACTCTCTCAAATTAATAAAATGAGTCTCCGAATTTGGAGTGCTCCGAAATATGATAACCGCTTAAACCATGAACTCACAAAATGGATTAAACCTGCTCTGATACCATGTTAAAATGGATAATCAAATTCGAGCTAGGAACATATTAATCCAAATGAGTTAGGAAAAAGGAAGATAATCATGAATTAAACTAATCCTTAGAGCATACACCAAAAAGAAACAACAAAGGAGACAAGAAGTTTTTGAAGGGGGAAAAGCGTATAAAAAACCCCCATGATATTTTTATGAATGGGCCAAAAAGCCTAAGAGAGAGAGAGAGAGAGAAAGAGAATGAGAGCAAAATGCTCATACAATGCTTCAAGAGAATGAGAATGAGAAACTAAGTGTTGCAAGTGAATGAGTAATAAAGGGAAAAGAAGCATCTCTTATGTAGAGATGAGAAGAAAGGAGTTGAATGTAACTCCCATGTGCATGTGAGCCACATTCATAATGTGTGTGCCACTTGTGCGATTTCCTCTTAAGGAGGAATCTAGAATAAAAAGAAATTACAAATAAATATTATGTCCTCACACATGGACAAGAGGACATGCGTTCATGTAGGGATTCTATAGGAATCTCCCACTTACATAATAAATAAACTAAACTACCTTGGTTTATAATATATTTCACCAAGGAAAGATTACATATTCTAACACACTAGCGTCAGAATGTGGGCCAAGCTGCAGGCCCTTGTCAAGCTAATGTTCATTCAGTGACAATCCCGGGATCCACTAGCAATCAACATCGGGGATTCTGGGATTTTGAAGGCTGCCTGTTTCCCATGCTCGGTACAAGCCCCAAAACTCATTCTCACACTCGTGACACATTAAAACTCTTCTATCTAGGTCATCATGCTCACAGCCCTGGTCCCGAACGAATATCCCACCCCCATGGTGTCTCTCGATGCCGCTACTTTTTGGGTAGGTTTGGGGATTCCTCAGTTTGATAACCCAACTATCGTTACCAGAGCTGATGCCTTAGCACAATTTTAGTAGCTGGAGGTTGTAGCCTGTCAATACATGAACAACTATTGGCTTAAGATTCCAAAGAGGGACCCCAAGAAAATAAAATTAGATATCTCCCAGTCTGAGTTTAAAGAAAGTATCCAGATGGGGATGATAGCACTATGTCGGATCTTCGGGAAACCCCATGCCTGAGAGTTCTCAGGGTGGATGTATTACTTTTTTCTTGGCATCACCACCAGTGGGGAATACTTTGATTGGGCTGCCATTATTTCTAACCATGTAGATTCTCAATTCCTTTAGGTGGCCCAAAAGCGCAAATTATACATGACCTCTTATGTTCTCTAGGCCTTAGCGCAACAATGACCTGTCACCAATGGGATACTCACATCAGGTGTACTTGGGATCAGCCTAGGTCAGAAGGCTCCCTGGGATTATTTCCCACAAATTCAATGGGAGGATAGTTTCCCCAGTTTCTACTGGGTGAACGACACCTTTGTCTACTATAACCTAGTCATGCCTACCCAAGATGCAGGATACCACCTCTCCAAGGAGGCAATGGATCTGGTCAGAAGTTATGGCCATTATTACATCTATTTCCAGCAACATACCTACATAAGGATAACTGAATTCTTTGGGAAGCCTTTCTTGTTGCCCAAATATTGTTGGGACAAGATAATTCTCTTAGAATATTGCAGGCAAATATTGGAGTTGCACGCCTTGTACACCTTAAAGAAGGTGATGAATTTTCCATTCCCAATCACTTGTGGGAATTACTCATGCAGTCTTGCCACAGCCAAGGAGGTAGACAGCGAACTCAAAAGCCTAAACTTGGCAAAATTTTACCTAGCAAGGAAGAAATTTTATCCACTTGGAAAGATTGCATTGGCACTTCCTTGGGTATCAGAGCCCCACCGATATCACATGGAGGACTTCTGGGAAGATTTCTAGGATGATGTTGCAGTCTGGAGCCAGCATTACATCTAGATGACTATGGGGGTGATGGAAAGGTTGAAGCTCCAAAAATTTTTAGATGACTTCTTAGACGCCAGACCCATAATAGATCCCCAGTACAAGGCAAAGGGGATTGACAAGATGGCCCTCCCACCAGTAGACTGGAATGCCCAGGAGGGGCCTACCATTGAGGAAATCACTTGCATCATGGTCGAGCACAGCCATAAATATATCAAGAGAGTATGCTCTGGGAGTACCTGTAGGGCCGCCTCAACAATACAAAAGCTGACTTTCGGGGCCAAAACCTCCTCCGGGACCAGAACCTTTTCACAAGGGGAGGATAGAAGAAAAATAATAATGGAAACTCCAACTCTATAGGAGACCCCCATAAAAAGAATAACTGAAATAATCAATAGCATCTTTCCAGCAGATGAGGGTGAAATTAATCACATGATTGGCCACTCCAGTGCTCATGATCAGACTTGTCCGTCCTCCCTCTTCCCCTTCACTAGAAACGTTAATGGTTAGGGAAATAGGAATGGATTTGGAAGAGGAGTGGGTAGCCCTAAGGGATGTGGGGCCTCCTTTGGTCACCAGGAAAAAGAAAAGGATTAATCCAAAGCCAAAGATAGAACTGGAGCTCAGGATGCCGCAAATCCCACAAGTAGAAATTGTTTCTTCCAATTTGCTGGAGCCAAAGGGTGAACCTGAACATGCTCACGTCCCAAAAAATCCTCCCCCTCAAGAAGAATTTGACGATGTGTTCAGGGCTGAAAAATTTGGGAATTTACAGGGAGACTTCATACAACCAAAGGAAGAAATCCCAGAGTAGGAGGAAGCTCCAGAACAAGAACCTGCACAGGAGCAGGAGGTACAAATAGAAGAAGAAAAAGGGACAAAGCAAGAGATAGCCTTTGAAGTCCCAGAATTATAGGATATGGGAGCATTAGGACAACAAAAGAAAAATGAACAAATGGCATCAGTTGGGGAAACTGGACCCACGGGAACAACTGTGAACCCAACTGCCATGTTCCAAATGCCACTCCCAATGGGAACATTTGGGGAGTTAATCATTGCAGCCTAAACATTGAATCTTGGCCCGTTGCCTCTCCCACTACCAAAAGATGTACCGACAGAAGAAGACACCCTAGCAATAGAGGCCGAGGAAGAACAACAACAGGACATAGAAGAAAACCCTAGGGAAACCAATGAGGACCCAAATATAATTGAAGATATAGACGGTGGGGCAAAGAAGATAGGTATCTTTGGAGAAAATGTTTCCAGTGAGACCAAAGATATAGGGAAGGAGCCAGACAAGGCTCATACTATTGAAGGGGCACAACAAGATCCCAGGGAGAAGTCACAGGAATAGATTTTGGCTACAAAGCCACCCTACCTGCCATAGTGGTTGGTGGAATCTTGAAAGAGAAAGGCCCCATCAACACCCAGAGCCAATATTTCTTTGGCAGAGATGATGGCTCAAGCGCAGAACCCACCTAAGGTTAAGAAATCCCAGACGATTCACACCCTTTGAACTAAGCGGGGTGGAGAAATAGTCATAGTAATCGTGACACCTTCCCCAGATGCAGACAATGCAATGATTGAGGCTAGAGATTATAATGTCACAGAGGTGTCGCTGGGGAAGAGAGGAAAACAAGGTGAATTAGACCCTTCGAAAGAAGCAGCCAAGGTAGTGGAGACTCACTATGAAAAGGAGGCTCAAAAGTTCAAGGAAGAAAAGGAGAAAAATTCAAACCTCATGGGGTTGCTAACTGAGTTGTCCTAGCCTATTAGCATTATTCCTCTAGGGGCCTCTATGTTAGATGCACCGCTTCCACAAAGCAATATAGACTCATTACGGGTGATGAAGAAAAAGGCCCAAGCGGTTGATGAATGGGTCATGTTGTAGTTTGGAAACATCCAACATTTCTTGGTGTCCACACTCCCAGATTTATATGCAGCCTGCCATGTATTACATCAGGCCGAAACCACCATCAGCATATGGGAGAGGGACATCAAGAATTATGAGGCATGGAAGGTTGAACTAGAGGAACTCATCGGCCTTAGAGAGGAGATTGTTTTCAAGTCCAGAATTTTAGGAAAAGAGTCATTTGATTTTGTGAGGACCCAACACTCCAAACTTGACCTCACATTGGGGGTAATCAAGCAACTGGTGGGGACTCTGTGGGATAAGGTTAATGTAGTCCAATATTCTTTCAATTTATATAAGTCTTTTGTTTTGAAGGTCTCTAGAGTTGATCCGTTTAGCACCGACACATGCACGCAGAAGGAGTATGTCTTGGGGAAGTTTGATGAATTAATGGAGTCCAGGTATCAATCCCCAGAGGGGATAGACAGAGCTAAAATGACATGAATAACTCGCATGATACTTAGTGGTCAAAATGCGATAAAGATGGCCGAAGAACTTAAGAATAATATTCCAAACCTAGGAGAATAGATTGAGGTGGCCAAGTACCGGTGGGCTGGCCTTAAAGACATCTATGAAGATGGAATTTCCCATCTCCTCCAGACTTTCAATGATAGTAAGCAAGAATAGAGGTTCTTTGGGGGCTGGAGAAAACCCAAGTGTTTTGTATTCTTTATTTCTTTAGAATGCAAGTTCCCAGATCCCAGAATTTTGGATCCTGCATTTTGTATTCTTTTAGTGACCCGTGTCCTAATTCACAAGGCTGAACGGTCACTTTCAAAGTATTTAATAAAGGTTGTCAGAAGGTGGATAGCTACATCAAGGCACATCAGATCAGCAAGAGGTTTTTTGACAGATGGTCTTCCCAAGGTGCCACTTCAATGTTACACCTCACACATCAGGGACATGGTGCTACTTTTTCCATTTATGAGGCATGTAGCCTCAATCCTTGGGGGATTGGATTTCTTCTTTCTCCTTCTTGACTCTCTTCTCAAGGCTGATTCTTCCACTCCACCTTTCTTGTCTTATTCTTCTGATATGACAGGCCTTTTCTTTCTCTAGGTTTTTTGTAGAGTGGCGCAGGTAGTACCGGCCACCAAATAATGTATTTTATTATAAATTGTAACATAAGTTAGGGTTAGGGTTAGATAGGGTTGGATAGAAAGATGTGTATAAATAGTAAGTTTGACCTCATTCTAAGGGTCAACAAAATTGATGATTTTGCAGTCCATAAGTAATAGCAAAATAGTTTTTCATTTCTTAGTTGTAGAGCTCAATGCTCCATAGTTTAAGCTTTCAGTAGTTAGATGCTCCCTTGGAGCCACCATTGTACCACACACTAGTGCTTTCTAGAAGAAATGTTAATGCAGAAGGGAGAGTTCTCGCAATGATGTTGTTGGCATTCTGTCTTTTGGGTTAATGGTATTTTATGCTTTGTGTTCTTCATGTCCTTTGATCTAACACTTAAAGTAGATTAACGACCTCCTTTCCTTTGCTACTGATGAAATATGAATTGATGGTTGTGTGTTTCTTTGATATTTAGTGTAGTGTGTTAGAGCATTGTTAATGTTTTCAATGTTTAGCATAACTATAGGTAGACAAAATATTTCTAACCCTGCAGGATCTTTTTCAGTTTATTTGTTAAGTGTAAGAATGCTCGGAGAAACCTCACTTACTTGAATCCCCAGAGAGAATGAGTTGAAGATAACCAACTATCCCCCTCAAAAATAGTCACATCTCCCAACCGAGCCCCGCATCATCGAGACCTGACTCTCACATTCTTGGAGGCCTAGAGAATCTCATTTCCTGGAATAACCTTTACAGGCAAAGTTGGCCGGTACCTCGGTACCCGGTGAAAAATTACCTCTATTGGTAGACCCAGTCACAAGAGTCCCATAAAAAAAAACTAGTGGTAGAAGGAGGGCATGAACTCATCCCCCTCTCAGGATTCTGATTTTACATCTCTCGAGGGTTCCCCAAGCCATAGTTTTAGGAGTCAAGCCTTCAGTGGGATTGGGTCTTTCTCCCTAGTGAGATTTGAAAGAATCCTTACATTAGCCCCTAACCCCAGAAGGTTTTTCAAACTTGAGCCTCCTACTTGAAAGAAATAGACCTTGAAAGTCACACCCACCACTATTGTCTGGGGGTCTAGCATACCACAGAATATCCAAACTTCCCAGATAATCCCGGGAACCAACATCCAACTTACCCAAAATTTAGCTCCCCAAATGACTGCATAATTCAAAAATACCAGGTCCCATATGGGAACTTTTTTGGGCGCAACCAATGATTTACCCTCACACCCAAAAAATATTTTCCCAAGATATGAGCACCTAGGCTCACGAACCGTAGAAGAACACTTGTAGGCATACAAAGATGCCATGAACCAACACCAGATCTAGCATAAAGATGTTGTGACCCAGATGTTTCCTCTGTCCCTGGGACAGGGTGATCATTTCTATCAAAAAGGAACCAAATGAACCCCTTGTAGCATTTAATCACCAGTTCTAGCGTGCCCTGAAGCGGTGCACAGGACCTTTCATCCCATCCACAGAAGTAACCATACAGACCTATCTCAACGCAATGGACCCATTTGTTGCCACTCTCCTCTAGAGAACAACTGCCCTGGATGACCGAGATACTTTGGCAAAAGTTTACAACCTGGCCTTAGAACTATCCTGCGGCCTCAATAAATCCCCGGGCGGGATTGGGCAGAGTACACCATTCAACATGATCCCTGACAGAACTGCATACACTGGGGGGTATAACCCCAATCTTACAATGGGTGCCCCCACGAAGGTGATGAATCCCTCACCACCGCTAATTGACCAACAGGCCTGGTAGATATACCCATCGCAGACTCAGACAATACTAGGTCTGGAATCTTTCCCTTAGAACCAGCTTCAACATACACAATAATCTCTGACACAAACATCTAGAGTGCCTTTCTTCTAGTTACCTGCGGTTGTAGGATTTCCACCCTTGACTCCGAAAAATATTGCTGCCTTCCCAGGGAACCAACAATAATAACCATCACATTGTGACACAAACACTCAGCTAACCACCAAGGTTGAATCCCTTTGGCGAATGTTATCCACCCTGACTGTGGATATGGGTCAACTGAAGGCGGGGTCTTATGCACCCCAGAACTCCAATTCCCAAAGAGGGAATATTTTCTCCAGCCAACGAAAAAATAATGTCAGAGGAAGACACTTCAACAATGGGCCTCGGCCCAACCAACAACAATGGAACAATAAGGCGAACATCGGAGGTCCACCTCCAAACCAAAATGCCAATCAAGGTAGTGCTAGACCATCCCATTTCATAATAGTCACAGACTTCTAGCCCATGATCAATTGGTGTAGATTGCATGACACAGACTCCCACAATGAGGTAAATTGTGCCACACTGGAGAAGGTCATCATGAGTTCCCAGCTGGATAGGCAACAATCGCATGACACTACTCCCCCAGAACCTCCTGTGCAAGATCTAACTCACGGTGCATTCACCTATGAGACCGTATTCTTTGGATCCTCTGGAGAAGACAAAGAAGGTTCTGAACTATAGGGATTCTTTGATGAGTCAATTTCGGCCTTTGAGGCCAATGCCTTCACCAACCCATGGGCTCCTTACAACACTCAGACCTAGGCTGGTAAAGAACCAGTTTACACGCCAAAACCTCCCACAAACACTCCTCCCTAGGACAATACAACTGACTAGCCTGTCCGTCCAAAAGGTTCTAGCTCTAACCAAGTGAAAGACCCAGCTGAGGGAAGCCACCAATTCCCGGGAGGAAGGTTCAACATTATGAAGGTGTTAGAAAAAACCACCACCGCCATGACCTTGATGGAAGTTTTGCTAAACTATCATGAGTAGAAGAAGTCTCTGTTGAAACTCTTAGGAAACCCAAAAGTTGTCAGTCACCCACCCAAGACTGTCTCTTTCAAGGATGCCAACACTGCTATCTTTCAAGGAATAATGAAGATCCTCCATTCCTACTAGGCCTGAACATATAAAGCAAAAACATACATAACTACCTAGTAGATTCTGGAGCTTCGGGCAATATCATGCCCTTATCAATATGCCAGAAGCTCAGATTCTGACCCACACCATCTAATGGCGCAGTGATTCAATTGGATAAAACTGCTATGAAAATGGTGGGAGAATTAAATAATGTTCGGATATAGCTCATCCAGGACCCTAGAATAGCCAGCATAATCGCCATCCAAGTGGTGGACATCCCAGAGACTTATGGGATGTTATTAAGTTAGAATTGGTCTAAGTCCTTGAATGGATACTTTTCGACTGACTTATCCCGCTTGTGGCTCCCTTGGGAAGGACAATCAAACAAATCTAGGTTGAAAGTGAGCCCTAGATGAAGTAGGCCCTTACCAAGGTCAGGAGGGTTAACGAGGTCCTCTTCTCTGAGATTTCCCCTGGGTTGTACCAACCCCTTGAAATCTTAACATTCAATTTCACCCCAGGAGAGGATCCCATAGTTCTACAGAGAACCCAGGACCTAGAAGGAAAATTGAGGGTTGAGGTTAACTCTCAAGGTGCCACAGTGACCCCTGCTACACTCTTGTCTAACACTTTGTGTTGGGTGCACTATCAGAAATATTTAGAGCTAGAGTGTGAGCCTTTCCTTTCCATCGCTACCTGACATATTGACGCCTTCCAGAATAAAGAACATACAGCTAATTCCCTGGAGTCCAGTATTCCTACTAGAAGCACTTCTTTAGTGCCATTTCCCTAGGGATTTCAACCCCAAATCACCCCGGAGGAAAACCTCACCCATGCACCATCAGTGCAGGAGGAAGCTCCTCCCCAGACTTCCAAAAGCAGTCCAAAGACTGCTCCATCTCCCCAGCTTTAGACTATAAGAGACAACCTATGGACCCTTAAGTTTGATGGGTCCTGATCCAAACAAGGCTGTGGGGCTGGAGTAGAATTGATCAACCCATGAGGGAAATCCTTCCTTGCATCCTATAGACTGCAGGTTAACTACACAAATAATGTTACGGAGTATGAGGCTTTGGTCCTTGGACTCTTATTTTCACTAAGGAAAGAAATCACTCACCTCTGGGATCTAGGTGATTCAGAGTTGATTGTCAAACAGGTCTAGAGTCAGTACACATGTCATGATAAAAGGCTGGCTGCATACCGCAATTGGGCATGGGGCCTTATTGAAGATTTTGAGGCCTTTGACATCGATCTTATTCCTCAGCGATGGAATTATGTCCTAGATTCCCTTGCCATTTTTACTAGCACACTTGAGCCCATGGCCAACGCATGACTCTAGAGATTTTCCATTGAAATGATTCCCACCCCATCCATTCCAGATAATGTCACCCACTTTAAGGTTTTTGAGGATGATCAGCATATCCTGGCCTTCATGGCCAATGTTGGTGTCTTTGAGGACCAGATAGTAGAAGAATGAGACCATGATGATACAGGGTAGGGTGATGAAGATGATGGGATCATGGACCTACCTACCAACACCAGCCCAAAGGGGATGGTCATGCTTGAACGTATCTTTGACTCAGACCCTTGGGGCTGGGAAAAGATGTCATCCTCCTCTGAGGGAGGAAAATTTGAGAAAGTAAACATCGGCCAACCTGGTGAAGAAAAGATGATACACATTGGTACCTCCTTCTCCCCTGAGGAGAAGGAGAAGATTCACGCGGTTCTCTAAGAATACATAGACATGATTGCATGGGGATATGAGGCTTTGAAGATGTATGACACATCCATTATGACTCATACTATCCCCCTAAAATATGATGCTAAGCCTTTTCGGCAAAAGCAAAGACCAGTCAACCCATTGATCGAGCCTCTAATTTGTCAGGAGGTGGAAAAATTATTGTTAGCCTAGATAATCTTTCCAATCTGGCACACTACGTGGGTTGCTAATTTGGTCCCTGTTAGAAAGAAGAGCGGTGAAATTCTCCTCTGTGTGGATTTTTGAAATTTGAATAGAGACTCCAAGAAGGATAATCACCCTCTCCCCTCATTGGATGAGGTCTTTTAGATAGTGAATGGGTCACATATGATGTCTTTCTTGGATGGATACTCCGGATACAACCAAGTCATGGTTAAATATGAAGATAGAGACAAAACAATGTTTACCACCAAGTGGGAAACATTTGCATATCAGAGGATGCCCTTTGGCTTGATTAACATAGGGGCCACATTTCAAAAGGTTATGGACATTGCATTCGAGGGCCTTGTGAATCAATGCATACTCATCTACATGGATGATTTGACCATCTTTTCCCAAGATAGGCGTGACCATTCTGCCCACCTCGCCCAGATCTACGAGAGATGTTGCTGCTATGAAATATCCCTTAACCCAAACAAGTGCATATTCAGGGTCACTAAAGGGAAGTTTCTCGGGCATATTTTCTCTAAGAAGGGTATATCTATTGACCCTAAGAGAGTTGAAGCGCTGCTAAATCTACAAATTCCCAATAGCAAGAAAGAGATGTGATCCTTCTTCGAAAAGATCAAATTTGTCTAGCGGTTCATCACTGGATTTATCGAGATAGTCAAACCACTCAATGAAATGATGAAAAAGGATACCAAGATTGAGTGGAGTCTTGAAGCAAAGTGGGCATTTACCCAAATTAAATAGACAATAATGGAGGCGCTCATCCTGGCTAGTCTGGACTACTCCCTCCCATTTTACATTTACTCCTTTGCTTCGCCACATTCTGTAGTGGCAGTATTGACCCAAAAGGTCAAGGGGGAAGAACAACCCATAGCTTTTATGAGCTCACCCTTTAAAAAAACCAAAGTTTGGTATTCATCATTGGAAAAGTAGGCCTTTGCTCTTGTTTGCGCTATCAAGAAATTCTGGTATTACATTCTCTGAAGTAAGGTGCATGCTATCATCCCGAACCAGGATGTAAAATCTCTGTTGATGTAGAGTGAACTGGGTGAAAGATGGGGGAAATGGATGGCCATCCTCCAAGAATATAACTTGAAAATGCAACCCATAAAGATATTTTATGGCCAGGGACTAAGTCGAGTGATGGGTGAAGAGACTCCCCACATAGAATGTCAAACATACACAGTGGAGTCTATCACTCAAGACCCGTGGTACACTGATCTAGTGTACTTATTGTTAAACAACAGATGCCCAAAGGGGTTACCTCTTGTATCATCTTAAAATGGAAGCACTTCCATGTTAAGAATGTTTATCCCTCCTTAGGGGATGTTTTTGACCACCATCATACTTTCCCCTCATTTTTGCATCATCCTCTTCTTTTGTGCCTGTTTAGGACACTGATTGGGCCTCTCTGGGCACCTTCTACCCCACCTGGCATATTTTCCAGGGGTTCTGACCCCCTGGATCAAGGTTTACCTTGACCCTAACCTAGGTGAGGGTTGACCTCGACCCTGACCTAGACCTCGACCCTGAGCAGGGTCCCCCTTTCAAATCTAAAATCCTGTTGGCTATCGGGGGTCATCCAAAATTCAATTTTCCCTCTTTCAGGTTGGCTATTTTGGGTTTCAAACCGTTGATCCCTAAATTATATTTAATATTGGTCCTCTTCTAGGGGCATGGGTATAATTTGAATTTAATTATCCTATGTTGGCCTCCTTAGAAGATTGTGCCCTAGTTTCATATAAAAGGAAGCTTTCTCCTCTCATTTTCTCTAACCATCAACAAAGTAATAAGAGGTGATCAAGAAAAAGTTCAAGCATCCATTACTCTACATGTTTTCAAATTATCAAGATGTTCAAAAGTATTCCTTTAAATCATTCAAATTCTCCATTGAAGATCAAGGATTCAAGCTTTCAAGCCTTTGAAGGGATTTGGTGCAAACATTCAAGATTCATCATTCAAGCCCTAGATCTAGCCATCATGGTGGTATGATCTTCCTTCAAGATCCTTTGTGCATCCTCAAGATTCTTTCATACTCTCTTCAAGGTGGATTCCAAGCATACAGTCATGGAGGTTTATGGTTTCTAAAGTCCATGCTTTCATACTTTCATACTTGCATACATTTGAATTACAACTGCATATCTATTGAATATCATAGCTTCATTGTTAGATTCAATTCTACTACTTGCTAGCATTCCATACTTTATTGATTTCAAGGTTGATTCCTAAATTAGGGTTTTACTAAGGCAAACCCCTCCCCCACAACAAACAATCCTCTTTTTCTTGCAGATACAGGTTCAAGATTGTAGATTTGAGACCAGATCTGGATACCCTTTTTGACTTTCTTTTGGACGGTGTGAACAGATTCTCTGTCGGACCTGTGTAGGTCAGGGTCAACATTATTGGGTCAGGGTTGACATTTGTGGGTCAAGGTCAACCTTTTTCATAAGATGACATCATAATAGAAAAAGATTTTTGGGTTTTGTTCGTCTCTGCATTCCGGTTCAGGATCATCTGTTAGTTTTTCCAAAAACAGTCTATAGACCTCAGAAAATAGCATTCTTTGATCTGCAATTTTGTAAGGTTGGTTCTTCTTGCTATCCTTTTCAATTACTATAATAAATCATATTCATTTAATCAATTAATATAATTTAAGATCCCCTTCTTTGTTCTCTTTCCGAATAGTTGATTCATTTGTGCATTAACCTTTCTTTTGGGTTGATCAACTTGGATCTTCTATTTGTGCATTTGAGGATAGAAAAGGAGTATCTTATCTTCTCCCTAATCACAATTACAATACAAAATCAATACAATTCAATTAAGTGTAAAGTAGGGTTAAGGAATTCAACACGCTTTAATAAAATCAAACTGTGTGTAAGAAAATACACCTTCATGAAATTAAGAATGTAAGCAACAATTCTATGGAAAGATAAACAAGTTAATCTAAGAATTGAAATTAACAAAACTATATCATCTCATGGTTCTCTATCCAATCTTTTTTAAGAGAGCTCTCAGGCTTAATCTCTCTCAAGGACAATCCTAGAATGAGATATATATGAATTTCAATGTTCAAATCTTGCTAGAATGCTTAAAATGCTTAGAAATGCTCCAAGATCATGAAAGAAAACTAGCAAATACTCCTAAACATGATACTAAATGATAATGCAAATGCTAAAAAATCTCTAAAATCTCTCAAATGCTCCTCAATATGCTCTCAATATTGCTATCAATATGCCTATAATAAGGATGCTTTGGCTCTTGGAATCTTGGATACAAATACAAAGGAAATTGCTTGTATGTATAGCATTTTCCAAGGGTAGGGGGTAGAGTGAGTTGATCATGATCAAAGCTTGGTTAAGTCAAAATCTTTGAGGCATTTTCAAATGGAGGGAAAGTTTGTTGATCTCAAAGATATTAGGAATTAAATAACTCCATCTTTTAATTAAATTAGCCATGGAAGGGTGATTGGGTTGGATTTGATCCCTTTTGATTTGATTTATACAATTGAAAAATAAATTGCATAACTTGATTAATCCCTTTAGGCTTGAATTTAATTAATTGATTTCATGATTTAATTGATCTTTTAAATTGATTTGAGTTTTTTCCATTTGATTTGCCTTGATTTAATGTCCATTTGATGATATTTTAAAGTATTTGGCTGAGATTTATAATTTGGAATGTTTGAAATACACCTAGTAAATTTTAGGTGTCTACAAATGCCCCTCTTTGAAGTGATGTGTGAAGCACATTGATTCAAAGAAAGCTTGATTGTCCTAATCATTAAGCTGATACTGATGAGCTGATATGAAAACCTGATATGAAACCCTGATATGATATCCCTGATATGAAACTCTAGTATGAAACCCTGATATGGAATGCCGATATGAAACCTTGATATGGAATAGTGATATGAAATCTGATATGGAACCCAGCTGATTAAGTTTGAAATTTTAATGCCCCAAATTGGATATAAAACTGATTCATAATCCCCGTTTGATGGTATGATTTTTCCCCCTCAGAAATGGAATCATCTTGATTGTAGGTAAAAGATTTGTGATCAAGAAAGTGAATAAGATAGATCAAAGATTATAACATTTTGGATAGATGATGTGAACAGATATTGAATAAATGCCCCAGTGAGCAGAATAAGTGAATTAGGGTTGACTGGGTCAAAAATCTCATAAAATAGGTTAAAATAGCTTAAATAGGTTGAAAAACCTAAAATTACTATTCATTTTCACTTTTCACT
>MU227378.1:1809379-1823478 GCA_018584345.1 Thuja plicata | reverse complement strand
ACTTTAAGAAAGTCCAGCTTGAGAAAGTGGACTTTCTCAAGTGGGTGGAGTTGCTAAGTATTCCTTAATGGAATGTGACAACATTAGGAGGTGGGTTAGAGTAGAATTTAGGATTAGGATTAGATTAACATAGGTGAATGGGTTGAGAAGGGTTAGAACCCAGGGTAGAAGTGGTTGAGATAGGTTAGGTTGGGGTTTAGGGGAATATTAATAAATGAAATAAACTTATTTAATTTATTTAAAAACATAGGAATTAATTATTTAAACAATGAAATTGCCTTTTAATAATTAGGGGACTATAGCCATTTTAATTAAATTAAATAGGCTAGGGGAATGGGTTAATTGCAAGTGAGTATTTGATTTAGGGATTTATTTAATTCCTTTATAATTAAATACTATAGCCATGTTTGATTTTGATTTAATTTGATTGGTCGAAATTGATTTGAATTGTATGGCTATAATAGTTAATATAAATTAGTGATAAAAATTACCTAGGATATTAAATTGATTTAAAGAATTATGCCAAGCAGTAACAGGGTCATTTGGACATAAATTGAGGGTATGATCACACTTAGGGAAAATAGGGTCCATAGTTGTGATAGACCAAATTCAGGTGGTTACAGACACAAATACACATCCCAATGGAAATACCATTGATGACATCAAAAGAATGAGAAAAAAGATGTGGGTAAAAGACACAAACACTGAAGGTGCTAGTACAAGCAATGTAAACCATCCACTAGATCTGGTGACATCACTACATCTAACTACATTGCACAAGTAAGTATGGAACTTCATTATCACATGTTTTATTATGCATCAGTTCCATTACACATAGTTCATATTGTTATATAGGCATGAATAAAGATGCAATATATTGTTACTTGATAATCTACTATAAATCAACCATCAGTTATTGGGCACAATCTGCATCGGTGAACACACACAGAAAATACATGCAATACTTACCGGAATGTATCGGTCATTACACAAGTTGTGTGTAACCCGACAAGTATCGGTATACACTGAATCTACAAAAGTTGTTTTCGCAATATCACCGATGGTCATCGGTGAAGTCTCCAACACTGCTAAGCTACCTCAATGCTTTGCAAAGACATCAGAGGAGTTATGAATGTATTTACCGATGGAGGCAGTCTTCATAAACTGACAAAGTTGGTAAGCATTAATGACAACTTAGGGCACCAAAAAGTATAAAAGCCCAATGGGTAAGCTCATTTTTGCACCTGTGATTTTTGAGCAGCGCAGAGCAGAGCAGAGTGATTTCAAGTAGTTTGAGAAGTGACCTAGCATAAGTCATTCACTGAGCATATAGATTTGAAGGAGATCACAGACATTCAGTAAGTTCATTCACTCACTGATAAGCACAGTTTTGATTTATGGAAAATCTCTAAAATCTCAAAAATGATGGCATCAACATCTAGGGTAGAGAAACTTAAGGACGACAAGAAGAAACCATTTAAGCTTGTTAAAAGAGTGGCATGTGTAGAACCAAATTATAAGTTACATCCTAAGATAGCGTCTCAACCAGATGATTATGGAGAATTCTCCTGAATCCTAGCTAGGGTTTTATTGGTCATGGACGTTAGGTCCTATATACACTGTAAGATCTCGGAGATAGGAGATATAGACCTAGACAATGCCTATAAGGCACTTTGTGATGATGGTGGCAAGCTCAAAGAAGAACATAAACACTTAGAAGTGAAAGGTCTAACAAATGCACTTCATTTCCCAAAGGTTTTTAAAATAGAATGGATTAAGATTGTTCTAAGCAGAGTACATAATAACACTTTGTGGTTGAACAAACCAAAGGCTATAACAAAATATGTTATACACGCAGTGACAAGCTATCCAACAATTGGCAAACCTCAGGCTCACAAACATCCTTCTATTGCAGAAGTGGAAAAGTTAACCGATGCTAAATCAGACAAGAGGGCACTGAAGGTAAACACTATCACTGATGTAGAGCTAAAATTTGGTGCTTGCGTAGTTGGATATAAGATATTTCAAGCTAGCAGAATGAACAATATCTCTAGAACAACAATGAGCACAACATACAAAATCATCAAACTAGGGAAGAAGATGGATCTAGCAGAGATCCTATTGTATCAATTTGAGGAGAACATGTGCACCATAAGGTCTTCATGGACAAACACATATAATTTCGGTTCCCTCATATTATGTATTTTCTTCTACTTTGAAGAGTACTTTCCTTCAATTGGAAAAGTAGCATGGGACACTAGCAGACCCATTACCATGTAGATTAGTGAATTCATTGAAACACTAGGCACAGATATTGACAATGTTATGCATGATTACTTTAAGACAATTAAGGATATGCTACAGGCAAGGAGTAGAATTCCTAAAAGTCTAATTGAGGAATACAAAGATGACATTTGTTTTATGGTGGATACTGACTTCACCTACATTCAAGCAGTAGTCCCAAGCAAATCTTGGCTAGAAAAGCTTGATTATGAAATTAAAATTGGATTAGCAATAGAATGCATTCAGACATTACTAAATGAACCCGTTGACAACAAAAAACTGAGATTTGACACATATGAGGAAGCCAAACTAAAGATTAAATCAACTCTTGTTGTTAAGAAGGCTGTCAAGCAGTTTAAAAGAATGGTCAAGAATTTGAGAAAGAACTTGAAAACATCTTCTGATGGTGAAGAAGAAGAAGAGGGCAAAGGCAGATCAATAAGGCAAGGAGGAACAAGAAGGTAAGGAGGAAGACACCAAGGAATAGCTTCCCATCGGTGAAAAAATAGAGAAACAAGAATTAGAGGAAGAGAAATCTAATTCACCACCTCCTCCTCCAACAAAAAAGTCTAGAACAAGAAGTCAAACGACTAAGGATACTAGTCCTTCACCTATGGTAAAAGGGAAGGTGTACAAGAGCAAACCTGCACTTACAAAGGCTAAACAACCACCTAGGGCACCTGAAAAGAGGAGAAATTATGTTTAGACGGATGAAGAATTAGAAGATACAACAATGGATGAACCTGACACTGTCAAACTTGCAAAAGAAAAAGCAAAGGTTACATCTCCATCTGATGACATTGATAGCATTTGTAAGTATATTTATGAAGCTACATCTGTTGGACATCCAAAGATCAATAAATTGTTAAGATGGGATAAAATAGAACAAAATACGATTGAAGATGCACTTATTGCTAAGATGTGCAGACATTATTATGTCCCACTACACTTCACAAGACAAGATGTTCCACAAGAACTTTTGGATAAGATATCCTCTAGATTCACTTTTGCACTCCATGAGGAGAAGAGGATAAGAGAAAGAGTATTAGTCTCTCTTATGCCTGCCGAATCAACAAAAGAGGAAATCAATGAAGTAATGGAAAGATATACAAAGAAATTCTCACCAAAACTGAGAGCTTATAAATTTCTTCAAGGAAAGCTTATAGAGCTAGAAGAAGACACTCATAAAATATGGAGTGGTCTACTAAAACCTAATGAGGAAAGCAGTCCTGGAAAGGAAGCTATCAACACAATAGCTCACTCAATAGCTAAGTTGGAGAATGAAGAAGTACAGATCATAGGTAAAAACAAACAGATATTATAGATGATGATTGGTCAAAAGATGGCCAACATGATCAAGTACCGGATAGCCCCATCCACATTAACTTGGAGGATGAAAAATTTGCCAAAGAGGACCTCACAATTAAAGGTAACTTAGATATAGATATAAATGATGATTCATGGTTAGACAACATTTTCGACACCATTATAGGAAAAGACCTTGCAGTAGATATGCAAAAAGATGAAGATATCACTGCTACAAGGGTTAATACTGATGAACAGGACAAAGCTATTGACACTGCAACTGTCAATACACCTACAAATATGAATATATTGATAGATGCTATCGATATATAGTCCAGCCAGGACAAATCATCCAAGAAAGATGATGATATACCCAATGATATGGGTACAGATGAAAATCAAGGTGCATCTAATACTCCAAAGGATACCGACATAGAAATGAAGGATGACACCGATGAGCAGAAAGATACATCAAAGGAACAATAGCAAGAGGCAGAGAAAACTATAGAGGATACCTCAAAGAAGGTTGTAGAGAAAGAAAATAATGAGAAAACAAAGAGACATGAGGAATTAAAACAAAAGGAAGACTCATCTATTGAAACACCCAAGGAACATGAGGAGACGTCTTCACCAAACCGACCGGTGATTATAGAACAGGTACAAAAGGATGCCTCATCCTCTAAACACTCACCAAATAGGTCAACCTAGTCTCAAGCCTTACAAATGGTATTACATCAATCTGCCATTGCCAACCAGCCAAAGAAGAAGAAGAAGAAAATAGTAAAGAAGGATATATTGGCTGTGACACTTGATTAAGTCATTGAAGTTCCAAACTGGGACATAACCACTTTGGATAGTGACAAACTTCAAGAGTTTGGAGTGCTCTGTCAGAGGAAAGCCATACAGAAAAAGATGATCCAAACACTTAGAGAAAACATGGCACTTGACAAGGCTAAAGAGATACTCCATCAACTGGTTCCAAAAGTGAAAATTGATGAAAATACTTCGGTCAAGGAACAAATTGCTGTTCTCACCGATGCTATTACAGATCAAGGGATAGAGGTAGATCAAGCAATGGAAGAGAAAGCAGAGAAGAAATATCAATTCAAGTTAATTGATAAGATAAGCCAAGAAGTGGCATTGAACAAGGTCAATCTCTCCAAACTTAGTGATGAACTGGAGCCAATGATTGCTGAGGCAATAACCTTAGTTCAAAACATGTGCACACTTGAAAACTTTGCAAAGGAGAACAACGACAAGCTTACAAAAATTGATACAAATGTCACTAAGAGTGCACAAAGCCTAACCTCACATGCCGATAGCATAAAGGCACATCATGACATAGTCATTGAGGAAAATAGGCTAAGGTAGGAAATATGGGATGCTGAGACCCAATTTAGAGGTGAGATCACAGAACTCCAAGCTCATATCTTACCAAATCTCACAATACTTCAGCAACATATTTCAGAAGCTAGAAATCTAATAGCAACCTTGGAGATGTCTGTAGTAGACAACATCTAAGATATTCATGTAAGGATTTCACTAGAGCATATGGCTCTAGAAATGATGAAAGAAAAATGGGAGAAGATGATGGAGGAAGTCAAGTCCTCACATTCCCACCTTTTTGGAAATTTGTAAGTACCTTTGTCCTTAGAATCAAAAAAAGGAGGAAAGGCAATGTATATAGTTATGTTCACTTATGTACAATACAAATATCCAGACAATACATATATCAGGTAAAAAAAAGAGAAAGATAAAGGATATATATATATATATATACTTACACTTACCAGCACATACATAGGGGGAGTCATTCAAATGACTAAGGTAGAAGTATACACAGGTGTACATACTAATACCCTCAGTATGTTGCACATATCATGTTTTTGATACTAATGTCAAAGGGGGAGATTGATGACATTATTTTTCCATCAGTATACTCAGAGAAAAAACATAGACAACAAGCATTACCGGTGAACAAAAAGCACTACCGGTAGAAAACAAGCATCACCGGCGAACCACAAGCAGTACCGGTAAAATGCAAGCATACCCGATAGAACAAAGATTTTTGAGAAAAATCTAAGTATAAAATTAACAAGCATCACTAATGAAGACAAGAATCACCGATGACACAGTTTCCAGAACAACCCAACAGGAACAAACAAGCATACTCGATGACATTTTCAAAGAAAGGAACACCGACGACCAAGAACACCGACCATTAGAACTGATAGTCAAAAAAGCTGCAAATTGTGGATTTGATTTATACACGGTGGATAAAGAAAAGTTATTCTATTTTGTAGAATTGTTTTTTTGTTTTTAATGGTCATGCAAGCTTTATGTAAATGCTTTAAAGCATCCTAATGGATCTAAAGCATATCTAACTACAGATCAAGATGAAGTTGTATATCTTGAATCTAGAGTTAACTTGTGAATGCATGAATCAAGAATTGAACCTAAGCTAGTATAAATAGATGTTCATAATCAATTGTAAAAAAATGAATTCTATGTAATTGATAGCCATGAAGAGCATCTAAGGAGCACAAGGAAGAATTCATGCAAAGATTAGAAATATAATACATCAGTTATCAAGAACACACAGAGGCTACTGACGAGAAGATAAAGGTAATACTCAATCATGGAAGGATGATTAATAGTATTTTTGGGGCTTTAGAGGATCTGTTATCAAGCAATCAAAGATTGCATATTCCATTAGATCAAAGACCTATGTAGTTGCATTCTAACAAGTGCATCACTTCAAAAATCCTTTTGTAGAAGGTGGACTTAATCGTCCTTTATAAATCTCTTAACAGAGTGCACACTTAACAGTGATGTTGAAAGCTTCAAATGAAGTAGATCTTAACAGGTCTCTACTATAATACTCCTAACAGGTTAGGTCATCAGAAGTGACCAAATTGTAAGCCTTAACTGGCTCTTCTTATTTGCAAATTGTGAAGTTTGTGGGTAACAATCCCCACCGCAGTTTTTACTTCCTTAACAGGAGTTTTCTACGATATCATATCTTGTGTCATGTGTTATCTAATTTCATGAATGTTTCTATTATTGTTACATATCGGAAAGAATGTATGATATGATTTCATATGCATAAAGAAATATGAATAGATAAATAAGTTAAATTACAAACTGATGACTAAGGGTTAATGGGCTAACCAAGAAAAGTATTAGTGGTACTGATTCACCCCTCCCCTCTTAGTACAAATTATCCCAATATAATTCCAATAACAGAGGCTGAGGAAGAACAACAACAGGACGAAGAAGAAAACCATGGGGAAACCAATGAGGACCCAAATATAATTGAAGATATAGACAGCAGGGCAAAGGAAACAGGTATCTCCAGAGGAAATGTCACCGGTGAGACCGAAGATATAGGGAAGGAGCCAGACAAGGCTCATACTATTGAAGGGTCACAACAAGATCCCAGGGAGAAGTCACAGGAACAAATTTTGGCTATGAAGCCACCCTGCCCACCATAGTGGTTGGTAGAATCTTGAAAGAGAAAGGCCCCATCAACACCTAGAGCCCATATTTCTTTGGTGGAGATGATGGCTTAGGTGCAAAACCCGCCTAAGGTTAAGAAAGCCTGGATGGTTCACACCCTTTGAACCAAGCCAGGCGGAGAAACAGTCATAGTAATCGTGACACCTTCCCCAGATGTAGACAAGGCAATGACTGAGGCTGGAGATTATAATGTCACAATGGTGTCGCTGGGGAAGAGAGGAAAATAGGGTGAATTGGACTTGTTGAAAGAAGCAGCCAAGGCAGTGGAGACTCACTACGAAAAGGAGGCTCAAAATTTTAAGGCAGAAAAGGAGAAAAATGCAAACCTCATGGGGTTGCTGACTGAGCTAGCTGAGCCTATTAGTGTTATTCCTCCGAGGGCATCTACGTTAGATGCAACACTTCCATAGAGTGATATAGAATCATTACGGGCGACGAAGAAAAAGGCCCAAGCGATTGAAGAATGGGTCACCTTGCAGTTGGGAAATGTCTGACGTTTCCTAGTGGCCACACTCCTAGATTTATATGCAGCCCACCATGTATTACATTAGGCTAAAACCACCATCAACATATGGGAGGGGGACATCAAGAATTATGAGGCATGGAAGGTTGAACTAGAGGAACTCATCGGCCTCGGAGAGGAGATTGTTTTCAAGTTCAAAATTTTAGGAGAAGAGTCATTTGATTTTGTAAGGACACAACACTAAAGAATTGACCTCACATTGGGGGTAATCAAGAAAATGGTGGGGACTCTGCGAGATAAGGTTAATGCAGTCCAATATTCTTTCAATTTATAGAATTCTTTTGTTTCGAAGGTCTCCAGAGCTGATCCGTTTAGCACTGACACATGCACACCAGAGGAGTATGTTATGGGGAATTTTGATGAATTAATGGAGTCTAGGTATCAATCCATGGAGGGGATAGACAGAGCTAAAATGAAGCGAATAACTTACATGATACTTAGTGGTCATGATGCGATAAAGATGGCTGAAGAATTTAAGAACAATATTCTAGACCTAGGAGAACAGATTGAGGTGGCCAAGTACCGGCAGGCTGTCCTTAAAGACATCGATGAAGATGGAATTTCCCATCTCCTCCAAAATTTCAATGATAGTAAGCAACAATAGAGGTTCTCTAGGGGCTAGAGAAAACCTAAGTGTTTTGTATTCTTTATTTCTTTAGAACACAAGTTCCCAGATCCCAGAATTCTGGATCCTGCATTTTGTATTCTTTTAGTGACCTGTGTCTCGGTTCCCAAGGCCAACTGGTCACTTTCAAAGAAGTTAATAAAGGTTGTTAGAAGGTGGATAGCTACATTAAGGCACATTGGAATGGCAAGAGGTTTTCTGACAGATGGTCTTCCCAAGGCGCTGCTTCAATGTTACACCTGGCACATCGGGGACAGGGTGCTACTTTTCCCATTTATGAGGCATGTAGCCTCGATCCTCAAGGGATTGGATTTCTTCTTTCTCCTTCTTAGCTCTCTTCTTGAGGTCAATTCTTCCACTCCACCTTTCTTGTCTTATTCTTCTGACACGACAAGCCTTTTCCATCTCTAGGTCTTTTGTAGAGTGGCGCAGGTAGTACCAGCCACTAGATAATGTATTTTATTATAAAGTGTAACATAAGTTAGGGTTAGGGTTGGATAGAAAGATGTGTATAAATAGTAAGTCTGACATCATTCCAAGGGTCAACAAAATTGATGATTTTGCAGTCCATAAGTAATAGCAAAATAGTTTTTCATTTCTTAGTTGCAGAGCTCAATGCTCCATAGTTTAAGCTTTCAGTAGTTAGATGCTCCCTTGGAGCCACCATTGTACCACACACCAGTTCTTTCTGGAAGAAATGTTAATGAAGAAGGGAGAGTTCTTGCAATAATGTTGTTGGCATTTTGTCTGCTGGGTTAACGGTATTTTATGCTTTGTGTTCTTCATGTCCTATGCTCTAACACTTAAATTAGATTAATGACCTCCTTTCCATTGCTACTGATGAAATATGAACTGATGGTTGTATTTTTATTTGGTATTCAGTGTAGTGTGTTAGAGCATTGTTGATGTTTTGAATGCTTAGCATAACTATAGGTAGACGAAATATTTCTAACCATGCAGGATCTTTTTCAATTTATTTGTTAAGTGTAAGCATGCCTGGAGAAACCTCACTTACTTGAATCCCTAGAGAGAACGAGTTGAAGATAACCAACTATCCCCCTTGAAAATAGTCACATCTCCCAACTGAGCCTTGCACCATTGAGACCCAACTCTCACGTGCTTGGAGGCCCAGGGAATCTCATTTCCCCGGATAACCTTTACAGGTGAAGTTGGTTGGTACCCCAATACCTGATGACAACTTACCTCTGTTGGTGAACCCGGTCACAAGAGTCCCGTCAATAAGACTTATAGCTCACCTAAGCATAACATTGAATATTTTATCTTTGTCTACTCTATTTTCATGTGTATTCCAAAAAAATTTGAATCTTAGTAAATGAAGGCTTTTTTTCTTGTATTTATGTTACATTGTCTTATAAGGGTACACCTATTCCTCTATGATTGAGTTATATTATAACTTATGTTTTTTTCTTTCTAAGATAAATGATGTGTTAAATGGATGCTTTATATAAATAGAATGTTAAGGAATTCCTTAGACTTGTGTGTGTCATCTTCTTGTTGATAACTGGCATTGTTATCTCTACGAAAGCCAAAATTAAAAAGGATACTCAATGTTTTTTAATTGTGGTGGTAGGTAATATTATCTCCTGATCCTACCTATAATATATTTTTGGACATGTTGTGCAATCTATCTTCTTATAATTTCCCAGTTGACTTCCTTCTTAGAAATGAATTGATTTTGCACCTTTAATGTGAAGAAAGAAATGATTATGGTAGTACTTGCTTTTATGAATGAAATGGTAATAATTAAATTTCACTACTAATAATTTGTACCTAGGAAAGAAGTGAAAACTTTGGTGTCATGTCTTGCTTAAAAATTTGAAAATGAGTTTTTTTTCTTATTCTTGGCAAAAGATGAAAGAAAGTGGTAGCATAGATCATTGTGTGAAAGGAGAAACTAGGGCGCATGAGTGAAAAAGGTTGTAATAGATAATTGATATATAATAACAATTTGAATTATCTCTCTCTTTTCCCTCTCTTGTGACTTCTTGAAGTAGGAAATTGAAATGTAAGGAACAAATAATTTATTTCCATATGGATTACTCTCTGTCTATCTCTTCCCTCTTAAGAAATAGGTTTTGAAGAACTAAAATTGGTTAGACAAGGCAATAATGTATGAGGAAAGTTTGTAAATGCTTGATTAGGAAACCCTTGGGTGAAGGACCTATGTCCCCAAGGTTTATCATAGGCTATAATTCACATTTGCATTTAGGAAGAAGAATATTTATCCCTGTTTTGGTAAGAAGCTATATTATTTATGCATGCCATGTTAATTTGCATAGAAAATGAGTTAAGCTAACACAATCAAGCAAGTATAGAGAAGAGTATGTATGAAAATGGATTATCTCTACTAATGAGGGAAGTTGTTTTTTGTTATTAAACATATGTCTTTCTAGATGCCTAGTGAGTGGTTAGGATACTAGATGAGTATTATGGGAAAAAATTCAAGTTTTATATACATGATGATCAACACCTTATTAGTAATTAACAACGTTAAGTGATTGATCAACTATGAATAAGAAGTTTCTATGGTAAATAAATTCTATAAGAATATTTTTATGAATGTTACTCAATATCTACTGGGATACAAGGTTATCTCAAAAGTTTTAAAAGTGTATGAGGGTAATATTAAAAATAGGTAAAGGGTAGAAATTAAAGTTATGTACATTGGTTAATGTCATTTATTTAATTGTTGTGGTTATGAAGATAGTAGTAGTAATCATGTGTTTTTTTCCTCTGTTGATGGATCTATAATCATTATGAAATAGGGAGCTTGAAATAACTCTTTTACATTGTTGTTTGACATTAACTGAGTGCTATATGGAAACTGCCTAACATGAAAACTTGTAAAAAATGTAAATATAACTAGTGAGCTTTGAGGAGGGACCCTAGCTTAATAAATAATGGTGCAATAAATTGAAAATTGATTAGATCTCCTCTAGGGGCATGAATGTGTTTTCGGAAATTGAACACTACAACTATTATGAAAGATGACTTAGAATATGTGCATTGTAAGATTTGTATGTGTCCTAGGTCATTGGAAGTTTATTTAAATATTTATGAAAAAGAATATTGTTTACTTACAAAAAGAGGTTGTTTTATGTCTTCTAAAATATTTCTTATAAATTATGCTTTAATGCAAATGGTAAGTTTCGAGTATCTAGATTGTTTTAGTTTCATGATTGCAAAGGTAAATAAAAATTGTCTGGTATTTTCCCTTCATGAACATAAAAAATATAAAAATTATATACCCCTATGTGTTTGTCATGCCTATTTCCTAAGGAACACAAAATTTTAGAACCTTATTTGTGATAAAGTCTCACAGGTTGTATTGTGTATTGGTAGATTATGTCTTAAAAGGGAAAATATCATAAATTCTTTCTTTTTATATTAGTTACCATAGATAGAAATCTTGATATTGGGAAAGGAAGTGATAATTTCAATTGGGAAAACACGCATTTTCCTATATTTGAGGTTAGTGAGTAAACATGAATACCTTTGAGTTTCAAGTTGATAACATTAATTGTGAAGTAATACTCTAAATTTTAACAAACTTACTGCATGAAGTGAAAGAATCATATAGGTAATTCATTTGAGAGTCTCTTACCATTGGAACTGAGTTAATATGCACTAAAATTGTAATAAGATATGATTTATCAAAAATCTTGAATGGAGAATTATGCATATAGTCATTAAAAAAGGTTCTAGAGTAGTAATATCACAATTGTATTGCATAATTATTTATAACTTACGTGTGAGATATAGTTAATTTTATCTCTTCTTACTTCCAAGAGTAAGTCAAATCTAAGGGGTGGATGATTTAATACCCCTCTAACCCTAATACAAGTTTTTTTCTTTTGAATTAAGTAAGATCATTCAATGTTTTCTTACAGCTTAATACTTGTTTAATCTATTCCTAGAGTTTGTTATAATTGTTCCATGAGCTTGTACCTGATGATTATAATATCAGACATATTGTGTAAAGGTATCATTTGTGTATGTGTTTATCTCCATGTGTGTATTGAGGACCTTCAAGAACTTTATGAATACATTTAGGATGTTAAATGATATGTACTTGATATATATATATATATATAGGTGTGGTTATTTATACTTTCTTCTAGTAAGGTTACCTTTGATGAATCCTGTATCTCACCTAATGATTTAGGATATTTCTCATGATTATGTTGATTGATTATTAGTATCGATTATATACTAACCCAATGATCAAGATTCTAACCCTCATTATGATAATGCTATATTCTTTGTGTGTGTGTGTATATATATAGGATGTGTTTTCATGACTCAGGATGAAGTCGTAGTTACTCACATGGGTGAGGTCCACATGATGTATCGATCCCCATCATCTATCTGCAATGTCTTCTTTTATATGTACATCAATGCACATGTATTTCTGCTCTGTGATATAGGCTTGCAGGTACTGGGCATTGACTTTACCTAGCTTCATAGGTCTGAGCATGCCCCAAAATCCTTGATCATTGTTGTTGTTATGGAGACAGTACCAAGTCCTTGCAAGAATAAGCCCACCTTTGGTCCTATTCTTATGGTCCTTTGCACGCAGGTTGGGTACTCCTGATTTGGTCATTGTTAGAGTAATCATTAGTTTGCTCTATCTTGAGCATACGGGGGTCTTGAGTAATCATTAGTTTTCTCTATCTTGAGCATACGGGGGTCTTGTACCCCTTCTCGCTATTTTTGCTCTATCTTGAGCATATGGGGGTCTTTTTCTAACTTCCATATACCGTCGGAAAGCTCTTTCCGAGAAATTTCCGATGATGGAGGTTAGGGTTTTAGGTTTTTCCATTTTGACAGTGTTTTTTTCTGTCAAAGTCTGATGTCTATTTTTGCCTTTCGGGAGTCATATCTGGCTCATCCAGACTCTATTTTTGGCAAACCAGATATCATCAGAAAGCTAGTTTAGTGAACTATTCAGTTGCAGGGGTATTCTTTTCTAGATTCTGCTCTAGGTTTTCTCTCCTCCGAGTTTGGTAGTTTATGCACTCTAGTGGATTGCTTGGGTTTAAAAGTCCTGGGATCTCTTCTACTGTACTTCTGGCTCACTCTTCTTTCTAACTTCTGAGCTTGTATGCTTCTTCTGATGCATTTTTTTCTGAAAATGCACTGAGATAAAGTGCCTTCTTCTGCATTTCTGGGATCTTGTACACCTTGTATGGTTGATGTACTCACACTCTGTTATAAAGTGCCATGGGGGGTTCTAATGCTTATGCCATTTTAGGCACATCCACCTTTGTCAAGTGAGCATACCTTCCACGACATTAGCCCATGCTATGTGTCAGTGACACCACCCTTTATCCTATGTTTGTACTTCTGTTGCACTATTGGTGTCCCTGGTTCTTCTTTCTACAGATGTTTCTAGCATTGCATTTCAGTGTTCCTGTCACCTCTCCCAGTTCAACATTATGGGGGGGTTCACCTATTGGTTCTATTGCTTCCTGGTTCGATTGATCAGCTCTTCAGACATTGTCTTCTCTACCTGGTCATGCACTTCAGTGGGGGTTCTAGCAGTCTCTTCTGACAGAGTTTTCAGCTACATGCTTCGGAGATGCTTCTTGCTCATTCTTGTTCCTTTCTCTGGGACATCTTTTCCCTAGATTGAAGGCTTAGTTTCCTTCATCTAGTTTTCTTTCTTGTTTTGGGTACTTGATCAGGCCTTGTTGTCGGGACCCATCTTTCCTGCTTTCTGTAGTAGTTTAGCTATTTTGCTTCTCCCTAAGTTACACTTAAGGGGGGGTGTTAGAGTAATCATTAGTTTTCTTATTAATTAAATCATGTTGATTTAATTAG
>MU227378.1:1797302-1809329 GCA_018584345.1 Thuja plicata | reverse complement strand
ATTTTGCTTCTCCCTAAGTTACACTTAAGGGGGGGTGTTAGAGTAATCATTAGTTTTCTTATTAATTAAATCATGTTGATTTAATTAGTTAAGTTATTACTCTATGCTTAAGTTACTTAGGCAGCTTTCTATTTCTTTAGGGTTTCCCTTTTAGGGTTTCAGTATCCTTTTATAAGGACTCACTGCTTTGTATTTCATTAACAGAGATTGTATTCAGTATTGTTGTTAATAGAAGCTTTATTCTTGCAACATGGATTTCAACTCTCTGGCTTTTTGGCCGCTATAGCTTCTTCTCTCTTTTGTCTTTTGCTTCTGTCTTGTAACTGTCATGCATGCAGGTGTTCTTGGGAAGATTAGCTTTCAGCCTAATCTAACAGTCATGTATATGTTTTCCTTGGCATGATGGTAACTTATTTTGTTATCTAGATAGCTTGTTTGCCTTGTAATTATTTTTGGAATTATTGTTCCATAGGACTTGCTTGAGGATTGGTTTATTTGAGTGGGTATTCTCTTGCTTCTTGGATTGGACATTATATCTTTTATAGAATTATATCAGGTTGGAGTAATCAACATAATATGAAATTAAAATATCTTGCAATAAATAGTATAAAGTATATTCACAAATTAATGTCTTTTTTTTATAATAATAAATAATAATTAAATAGGTATATATACTCATAATCATATGGGTGCAGACATATATATATATATATATATATATATATATATATATATACACAAAGATAATAATTAAATGATTATATAATTATGATTTGCGTAGCAATTTTGTTATAAGACTATATGGTAAATACTAAAAGTAATTACCTTAAGATAAATTCCTTGATGGCTAAGGTAATGTAAATAAATAAATAAATACACACACACACACACACACACACACTTTGTGCTAAGATAAATCTACATTAACCTTTAGTAAAGTAAATAAATTAAAGAGTGTAATAATAGTTATGGTGCGTGAATAACATACAACTAAGAAATAAATTAATAATATCCATTCCTAAACTATTATCCAACCGTTGGTTATGGATGGTTGCATCGGTTGGATTTTTCCCATGCAACCACTCCTGTAGCATATTTATGAGAGGTCCTTCTACAAAGGAGGGGGGAGAATATTTTAAGGAATAAAAATATAGTGAGGGAATTAGGGGAAAAAACCTTGGGAATGATTTCCTCTGATAGTTTTAGGGAGATAGTTTTAGAATGAAAATTTTATGTGATTCAAGATCAGAGTATTGGATGGAAGACTCCAGGGAGAGAGAGCTATGGTGATGTGGTGGAGCCTCTTGATATTATTTTAATTGGATGGTATTACATGGTTTTTAATTTCCTTCTATCATCTAGGCATTCTATTCCTTCTACCTTCTTTGCAGGACTCTAGGTACGATCCATACCTGAAAGAGACTTTTTTTCTTTGTCAACGTATTTTGTGTGCGTGTATTGCATTGTTCTTCTTTTGTAGGATAATCTTTGTGATTATTAAATAAATATATTATAATTTTTTCATGATGTATTATATGGTTATGAATTGGTTTTAAAGTATTTTATACCTTCAACATTAATTTTTATAAGTTTGGAATCATTTCATGTTGTTATTTCCTTCTTTCTCCATTAGGACCTACTTCTGTTCTACGTTAATTCCCTAGGATGATATGATGTTTTTTGTGTCCTAATATATGTTTATGGAAGTTATTGGAGAATATATCAAATGGGTCTTCCTCAGATTTCATGTCTAGTGCCTAGAAACTTCCCAGTTATGGTTGTTTATGAGACCTTGTCAAAACTGCCTTGTTCTGTGCCATCTGCGCATGAACAAAGCCATCTGCACAACTCTGGGCCCCAAGTGCACATATCCCATGACCAAGTGTGCAGTTCCCATGACCAAGTGCATAGATTAGCATACCAAGTGTGTATATTAGGTTACCAAGTGCACAGATTAGGTCACCAAGTGCGCAGGTCTTCTAGATTGATGGTTTTAGGGTTAAATTGATGTCTGGGGCTCCTATAATCAACCAGAGGCTATCAGGGTTTGTTTTTGGAATAAAATTATGTATTATTTCATGTAATATGGTTTTATTATCATTCATAGTTCATTTTAATTCCTCCCTATACATTTTGAAGCCTTTTGAATGCGAGATTAGGGTTTAGGACTGTTGGGTGGACTAGGGTCAATCAATGATCCCCTAAACCCAATCCCAAGTTACTATGATGTTATGATTTATCTTATTATGAGTATAATGATGTTATTATGTTGTTGAGAATCTATTTTTGATGCAATGTGGATGTGTTTTTATCTATTTGTGTACTTGATTGCGGTTTAGGGTTGTCCAGAGGATTCAGGACAACCAGTGCTTTCCTAAACTCAATTGTTTGATGTTTTAAACACTTTTGTACCTATGGTACTTATATTTATGTGCATTGATTATGTTTTTTAGAGGTAGGGAACCTAAGAACACTAGGTGAGTGGCTCACAGTGAGGGGCCGGGGCCCCAAGTGGTTAGTACCAGGGTAACCCACTAGTGAGTTGTTTAATCAAGTGAAAACATTAATAAATTTATGGGAAGGGTACTACACATTAACTAAGATAAGCCTCACCCATGCTGATAGTGCTAGTATAGGCTATGAATGGGAGTGGGAGAGGGTGCTATTATGATAGCACAATTGAATAGTCTCATCCCTATAAGAGATGTTCAGTTCTACATGTGCCTACTTGGGGGCCGGGGCCCAGAGTGGCTTACCACGGTAACTAAAGGGGTGAGGGCTATGTGATGACACTCACCTAGCTTGTGGCTTAGAGTTACTACTAGTGTGATTTATGTCCTTTTTGTTCCTTGTGGTATTCTTGTGTTATCTATTGTGTTATGTTTTCTATTGTGTTATGTTTTTGCATGGACCTTGGTCTCTGTCTCCTAGCATGGGCGAGTGGAATATTTTTGGATCCATGTGGTTGGGTGGTTAATATTTATTATATCGAGGTACTATTCATAGTCAGATGGATGTTCTTGGCTCCTTTCCTTTCCATATTTTCAGTTTTGAAGACTTCTTATCGTATATGAAAAGATGTACTTATGCATGCGCATTATTGTAATTGTAAGCTCTTGTAAGGGAATAATTGTATTTGATGATATGATGTATGTCAATCTAAATCAAGCAATGTATAAGGAAATGGGTAGATCTAGGTAAAGGGAAAGGGAAAATATTGTATGTTATGAACATGAAAATATAATGGTTAAAGGTATTTATTCACGTATATTTTATTAATTTTTGGTGTCCAAGAAATGATCTTAGACGTAGTATGAAATAATGTATTTATGAATGATTGTGATATCTCTTGATGTAAAGTTGTAGAAAAATATTATGAATTGATGAATCAATGAGTAAGATAGCTATAGAATTAAATATTGGATTATGTTTACTATGTACCTCAAATGCGTATGGAATAATAAAGTATTTAGGGTATTTCTTACCTATTGAACGTTTATCTCTCACCTAAAAGCTTAATGAATAGTGTAATTAATGACATACGTTTAAGTAGTGGATAATTCATATAATGCATGTAAATATGTTAGGAATGATTGTAGGAGTATTCTTGGAACTTAATGTTAAAAGTAAAGGAATGATTTAGTAAGCTTATATTAATTAATCAATGCCTTAATGTTTAAATGAATAGATTAGATTATGTTTCTTGAATAGTAGCATTAGGGAACCTAAGAGGACTTAGATTAGTTGGTAATATTCCATAAAAAACATATATTCACATCTCTTAGTATTTAGTTGGCTTGTCCTCTTGAGTTCCCTGGCGGGGTGTGAAAACAAAAATTTCTATAATTATCATTATACCAAAGGACTAAAAATACAAAACTATTTCCAACTGAAGAACATTTTCCAAGATTTGATTGAACCTAGTGAAATTGAAGTTGCCAATAATTCTGGCACCATGAATAAAGATCACATGGTCTTAAAGAAACAATTAATGGATCATGATAAAGGAGAGGCTTACTCATTTAGATATAAGAACAAATCCAATTTTACCTATGCCAAGCCTGATCCTAATTTGACCATAAACACCATTACTATCAAAGGCTCCAATTTTGACTATGTTATTACTACTTGCCAAAACAAGATTATAGTACAAGGGGCCCCATCCAAACTGTTAGTACCCTCCAAGTCATTTACCTCATCCATTGGTCAATATATCCTATTGGTTCATCTTAAGAAGACTGCTACTTATATTTCCATATTTGAATTGTTGCATATATCGCCAAACCATAAAAAATTCTAGACAAGGCCCTTCAAGAATCATCAGTCCTGCAAGATATTGATGAGGATGAATTTTAAGCCATTGTCAGAAACCTAGCCTCACATAACCATGTTTCCTTCACTAAAAGAAATTTCCCTACACATAAATCATGTCACAAAAATCCCCTCCATCTGGAAGTCTTTGTCCACCTTCATAAAGTCAGAAAAGTACTGATAGATCATGGATCCAATCTAAACATTTGCACTTAAAAATTTATCCAAGCCTTAGGCTACTTTGAGAGTTGTATTGACGTAATCAAGAAGTTTATAATTAGATCATATGATGATGAAGAATGCCCTTCTAAGGGAATCATAACATTTCCAATCAGAATAGGATAGGCTACACAAGATACCAATTTTCAAGTATTAGATCTAGAACTTGGGTACAAAATTCTCCTAGGGAGACCATGGATTCATACAATGTAGGTTGTACCATCGACATGCCACCAACACCTAAATTTTCACTCAAATGGAGTAGAGATCACCATTATAGGTGACATAGATCCTTTCTTATACTCCACCAACCTCAAGGGATCTACCTCCACCCAGATACCTAATAATCAATAAGCATTTACAAAATCCTCATCTAAATACATAGACTCTTCTAGTCTCTCTAGAATTATGGCCAAGTCAACATCTGAATTGAAAATCAAGTTCCAAGACAAAGGATACAGAGAGTACACATATCCTAATTCATTCTATGTGGGAAAGTTTCCCCTATCACCCCAAACTTATGGAGAGACAAGATAGCCACTAAAAAGGAAACATAAATTTATAATTATCTATGGATCGCCTATTGTCTTCACAAGATGGGGTGATTTAAATGAGTCTATTGAAGAGGACTTGTCCTACTAGCTGTATAAATACAAGGAACCCCCTTAAGTCATAATTCCTATCCATGAATATGGGAAGGGGTATACCATTATTTAGAAATAAGTATACAATGGATGCACTATCCTCGACAAGAAAAATCAATGAATTTTTGAGCCAATACAACCCAAATCAAATCCCAAGTTTTGAGGCTTAGGGTACCAACCATGGGAGGAGGGTACCTCAAATATCCTACTACCTAATAATGATTATGTGTGTACTTTTGATGAGATTGGGAGATTGGAGGAGTTCCAATTTGAAATGGAATCAAATGATTATAAGAGAGATAGTCCTAAGATTACTAGTACCCTTCACTTGAATACTATCATTGCCTGATTATCCATACACAATAGACCAACATGTATCAACGTGTTCAAATTCAAGACTTTTGGAATCAATCTGAGCCCTCATCCACATCATCCTCAAAAAATCATGAATCCCTATCCGAGTCCTACATCAATACCATGTCAACCATCCCTATCTCCTCATTCCAAAGAAAAGACAACATTACCCTAGTCCATCCCGAGCTAACTGAGTGGGACCAATGAGATAAACTGAATATATACATCTTTGAGAATGATGAAGCTATTGCTGAGTTCTTAGGACTCCGAGTAGGCATACCCATGGGAGATTAGAAGGTTGGATTCAACATTGACCTAAATAGTGTATGGGGGTAAAATTTGCAAGACTGCATAAATTATGTTAACAACACCAAACTAAATGTATAGAATACTATTAAAACCCATTAAAACCCTAATAACAATAGAAATAAAGTCAAATCTATTGTAAATCAAATAAACAATTAAGTGCAATCCAATAAATATTTCAATCCTCTATTGCTTCTCTCTTCTTCTCTTGAAAGATTGTTTGAATGGTGCTCAGAGTTGATACTAACAATGCTTTGACTTGGAAGATTTGATAAATATGATAAAGTGATTGATATATTGATCACAATTAACTCCAAAACCTGCATAAATATTGTGCTCTCAGAATTCAAAATTAGGATCTCTCTCAAATGAGAAAGAAGAAGGTTTATGTAGAGACTTCAGACTGATTGACGGTTGAGATTAATTCTGTAAAAGAAGATCAGACATATGAGATAATTAGAGATGGAGTGAAGGTGAAGAAATTCATATTTTGAGGACAAAAAGAAAGAAGATAATATAAATCAATTTTGGAGAAAATTAGTTTCCAACAATGTAATTGATTTTTTTATTAGGAGAATGATTTTCAATTTTACCATTTTGAGGATAATTAAATGATTTTATTGATTTAAAGCTCTTTTTTTATTTTCAAGATTCTGAATTCCTCATAAAATTGCTTTTTTCTTATTTTTGGAAGATTTTAGAATTAAAAATTCAATTTAGAAGAAAGCAAAATTAATTCAAAATTAGAATGAAATTAGTCAGAAATGAAACAAAATTAATTTTGGGTTATTAATTTAATTGGTAAGAAATAATTAGCTAATTTAAATAATTATTTAAACTATAAGAATTTAGAAATTCAATTCAATTAACTAATAAAGACCAATTAATTAAGGTGAAATTAATTAAATAAGATTGATTAATTAATTAATATTGATAAATGATTAAATGATGAAAAGATTAGGACAACAGAACTAAGATGATTAATTAAATAATTAAAGAACCATTTAATTAATAGAAGAATAATTAGTAATTAAATGTGAGCTCACAAGTCTGTCCTTCTTTGGGTTTCTACATTTGCCCCTCTTTGATACAATGTGGCTTGTCATGTTATGCCAAAGAATTTTCAGATCTGATCCTGCTCCAGCTTGCCCTGACGATAGCAGGTGAATTTTATGCCCCCTTAACAAATTTGGTGAAAATGCACAGTAGGAGCATCAATTTGTTGATAAAATTGTACTACTACATGATGATGATGATTCCTATATGATGATTTATGTATGTATTCCTATGTTAGTCATGATGTTACATATGATTATGCATTGATTACATGATCTAATATGCACATGTTTTTTATTTCTTTTGTTATGCAATAAATGAATGCAAACCTAAAATGAATAATGTATCTGAGTACATGCATTTTTTAGTTAGAAGAAAATTAGTAACAAATTAGGAGGAAAGAAAAATAATTCATTGCGATCAACATTATTGATGTAACCAAGTCTTTGCTATATTTTTTTCAACATTTATTCATCATTGCACCTTATTTGAAAAGAAAGAGATACAAATGCACCTAGATATTGACCATCTAGATACCGCTACTACCTCTAATAACAACAATAAGATAAAAATTGATTAATGTTTAATTATTTTCTATGGATTAGCTTAGATAGTGGAACTATATGCTTTCCAGATGCGTGATAGCTCCTATCACGTTTATCCTAAATCATCCTTTCCTCAAAATAATATTGAAACACTCCACAAACAACAAAGAAAGAAAACAAGATTATGGTCCATCAGAGCCACTCTCACCACTTAGTGGTATCCTTGAGGAGCATAAGTTAAAATCGTGAAAGATAAATTAAAAATAGACTAACATGAGTGACCTATTCAACAACCTTACTATTCCTTGATTGGCTTGGTTTTGATGTTTGATTGTGGATGTGTCTGGTTTTAGAAATGGACTACCCATATAAGACTGATTTGTCTAGTTTCGAGTGTATCCATCACTATCTAAGAAAATTAATTGATTGACTTAATTTGATTAATTGATTGATGACAAATTAGATTGTTGATAAAGATAAGTCTAATGAGTACATTGCCAATTTATGAAGCTCAGTGTTTTGATTTTGATTTGATGCTTTATCGAAGCTTTCTGTAGACACCTAAAATTGTCCAATGTCTGCAAGCAACAAAATTTCTTCTTAATTGATTAAATAATCCTTATTATTTAATTAATTAGTGTCATTCTTCTAATTCAAATTCAAAAAATTAACATTTCCCTCCCTTCTCATAATTAAATATTTTTTATTATTTAATTATCTAATTTTCTTCTAATACTTACTAAACTAGTCATAGCTGAACCTTTCAAATGTGTCTTGTGTGATAAAGAAGTGGAAATGGTGGACCATTTACTTTTGAATTGTCAATTTTCTCATTATTGCTGGATGTTCATTTTTGACAAGCTACATCTCTCACTACCACTTCCAAATAAGTTATGGGACCTTTTTGAATTGTGGCCACTTTTATACCAGAAATCAACTTTTTATTGCTTATGGAAATGTATACTGCCTACTATAATATGGGAAATCTGGTGGGAACACAATAAGAGGATATCTAGAAAAACAATCACCCCCATCAACATGGTATTTTTTCAACTAGAAGATTCAATCTTAGAGATATCCATGGCTAATCTATCTACCATTAAATATAACCACTTTTTCTCACCCCAGGATGGCTTAATTTTCAAAGAATGGGAGCATTTACACATCCCAATTGGAACAACCCCAAACTAGAGTTCAATTCAGACTACAAATAGGGAATTAGTGAAATGGCTCCCTCCTTGTAAAGATGTTCTCAAAATAAATTTTGATGGGGCTTCAAGAGGAAACCCAAGGCTCTCAAGAATTGGTGTTTGCATCAGAGATTGGTTGGGCAAGCCGATTGCAGTTATGGCCTCCCCAATTGATTCAGGAATGAATAATATGGCTGAAGAAAAAAATTATTTGTAGGTATGGTCTTGGAAAAAAATGGATGTAATAAGATACATATAGAAGGAGATTTATTAGTAATAATTAATGCTTGTATTACAAAAATATCCCAAAATTGGCATCTCTCCTACATTATGAATCAGATATGGAACATCTTATCTTCCTTCAGTCATTATAACATATCTCACACCCTACAAGAAGGAAACAATGTAGAAGATTGGTTCTCAAAATTTGGGTGTGACTGTAATCATGTGGAAACATGTAACACACAAGAATTTTTGCAATTACACCCCATGTTTTCAGAAATTTTGGCTTTGGACTTAAGTAAGGCCTTACAAGCATCCTCGTAATACCTTTAGTAAGTAGTCTAAGTTTAGAAGATTAAGCATATGGCCATGAAACAACATTGTCAAAAAATGTAAGCTTAAAGTACACTACTGGGAAATGTGATCATCATGATGTCGATGTGTTATAAAGTGATGTCACTAGATTAATTCACAACGATTTGGCACATATCAACTCATTAATTTAGCTCTGTTTGCATTTATGAAATATTACTCCAGATTTATGAGAGATCCAGTTGCCACCACCATGCATTTTCATCATTAAATACTTGTGTGAACTAGACCTAAAGGTTATTTATCTCTCTAATCATGGTTGCTTTGTTCTGCATGTTTGCAAACTCATCCCTATCCAAGCCGTGGTAATATCAAATTTTGGTTGATAGCTTCCAATTCATGTTCAAGCTACAGAGATTGTTGTCATTACCACTGGGAGTACATGTCATGGAATGAAAAACTCCCATTGGAAATGGATGGAAGCGAGAATTCCCTATCGACAGTTGTAGACGATTCTGCAATTAACACCATGTTCACACTTCGCAATTGCTGCATTCATAGGGTTATTATGGCATTCATTGGAGAAAAAATTGTGTCTCCCCAAGCTAAAAGAGTTATTTTCTTGTTGAAATTGATGTCCATTTTCCTCTCTAACACCATGGATATCCTCTAGTTGAGTCCCTTGCTTGACATTATCTACCAGAAAGTTGTCAATCCACAAATCCTTCCTCATGAAAAATTTCAATGGGCGATTCAAAAATTTAATTTGTGGAATGGCCAGGCATTGATTGGGGGTTTGTTTTCCAGAGATCTCATACAGAGAAACCATTCTTACATGCTAATTTTTTATGGAATTAAGCGTGCCCTAGATAGGAATAATTATTGGCATGTGTGAATGGTTCTCCAAACACAAGGTCGTGAGCTAGGGGAGGCAACGGTTTTTTGTATTTGCTTGAGAGTGACTACCCTACTGGATATACTCAAACTTGATAACATGGTAGACATTGAATGAAAATCACCTCCCATTATACATGAGCATGAGCAGGATCAAGCTTCTGCATCGCCTGTGAGTTTAGGACTGGACCTAAATGTGTGCTCACCACTCAAATTATAGACCTCGGTTTGGAGTGTTGGTGTGGTTGCTACACAACATAATCAGATGGGGTGGGAAATGGATTGAGTTTCCCATGAGGTGAAAACCAACCTTGAGGATGGATGGCAGAGTGCAATGCTGGTTTCCAACCCCACGGTGGCACAAAATGCAGAATGGAAGCACAGGATGATAGACCCATCGACCATGGAGGAGTAAGTGGGGTTTACTTGTCATATCATTTTTGAGTTCAAAAATGTAGTTTATCATGGGAAATTCACATCAAGACAATTAAATTCTTTTTTTCTACATTGTAATTGAATAGCTTTAGGAGTGATGTATATTGTATGGTGTGTCCGTGAAAATTTTTTGGGCCCTTATTATAATTGGTTGCTCGATATCAGCTCCGAATATGTATATGTTTTACTTGGGCTGACCTTTTGAAACTGATAATCATGGGTTTTAATATGCACACTTCTATATATATGGGCTAGGATATTGGGTTTTCTTACTAGTTCTTTCCCAATTGAGCCTTTGAATCAGTTTTTATAATTATATATAAAATATCAGTGGTTCACCCACTTTTGCTTAAAAAAATTAAATAATTATATTATTTAATTAATCAATTTCCTCCACCTTAATTAAATATTTTTTATTATTTAATTAAATTATTTCTTCTGTTTTCTCTCATAATTAAATAATTATTTTAATTATTTAATTAGTTAAATAAGTCTTCCATAATTAAATAAATTCTTTAATTTATTTAATCATTTATTTTTCTCAATAAAAGTAAAGACTCGTAAAAATATATAAAATCTTTATTTTTATTTATTTATCTCAATCTTCTATAATTAAATGAATTCTTTAATTTATTTAATTATTTGTTTTTTTCAAAGAAAGCAATTCTCTCCTAAAAATAAATAAAATCTTTATTTTATTTACTTCTCTAAAATATTCTCCAATTAAATAAGTTTTTTAAAATTATTTAATTCACTTTTTGAAGAAAACTTCCTCTAAAATTAATAAAATCTTTTTTTTATCAGTAAAAGGCCAAGGCCTTGATAATTTTATTAAATAATAATAATAAAAGGTACATTTTACTCCATTCAAACAGGCACTGGTAGGAAAGAATGAAGTCAAGAAAACCTCCAGTCTTGCCTGGGGACAAAGGTTCTCTAATTAATTATAAATTTTTTATAGGGGTGTACCCCTATTTATAAAAGATTGATCATAGAGGATGTAACCTCCAAATTAATATGTACATAATCAACCTCTAAATCAATTGAAAGATGTTTCCAAACTTTGGCTTGATGCTGGCTACCTATACCTTTACTAATCCAGACTCTTGTTTATTTCTGAGGGTAAAAACCTTAGTAACTATTTATAGCTTCCGATAAGCATAAATCCTTATATAGAACCCGTGCCTACAAAAATGAATTTCTCTTTCTCCTGCAGTAAACTTGTTAGGTAAATAGTACATAAATTCATACCAGAAAGCACCTTAATATATTATCTTAGTGCTCAACAAATCTTATAAGGTGGGAAACACTGTAATTGTAATAAAAAACTACTTCCTATTTGACATGCTTTGTAGAATTCAGTTGTCCTCATTTACTTTTTTGTGAATGACACAAAGTCCCTGCCATTCGTGTTTATGTTAAATCTTATTATAAATGACTATATTTCTTGTTATTATGTATCTATGGTTTCTAATCTGTTAATTTTAGTATTCACCTGTGTCTATTGTATATATATAACTAGCCATTTGTTTATATATA
>MU227378.1:1742043-1759007 GCA_018584345.1 Thuja plicata | reverse complement strand
CCAAGTGGGGGACAAAGGAGTAAATAGCCTTAAAGAGGAATGGGTGCCCATTTTGGAGAGAATTCTCACATGTGGGTGAGAATTCCATTAGCCTTAAAAAGGTTAGGAATCACTCTTTAAGTATGATCAGAGGACAGTGAGGTAGAGAAATATGCTTAGGAAGTGAGGTGATGGGAGTAGAGTAGGAATAGGGTAGGCGTAGGGTAGGTCTCTAGGTTGGATTAATAGGTTTCTAGCTAGGGTTAAGATTATAATTCAAATTAGATTTGAAAAAATCATAGTTTAGAAGAATTAGGGATATGAAGGAATTTTAATAAATATAAATTTATTAAAAAGGGGATTTTATGAGGCAAATGTATTTAAATAAAATACATTAGGATAGTATTTGATCATTGATAAATACCAACTATGAAACTATTTAATTGATTGAATTAAATAGTTAGAGGAATAAGAGGGAATTTAATATTAATACTAATATTAATATATTTGGATGTCTATATTTTGCCCCTCTTTGACGTGGCGTCGCAAGTGATGTTACATCAAAGACAAGAAAATAAGTTTCCCCAGAGGAAGAGGGTTTCTAGGTGTCGTACCAAAGCAATGATGATAGAGGGTTGTGTCCCCTTGAGAAAAGAACACAACAAATACGACGTTGTGGGATTTTCTCGAAAAAGGATGCAATGGGCAGGAGGAAGAGATAGGAGGGAATAAATAGAAGCCTTGTGAAATGCAACTAAGAATGCAATTAAGAATGCAAATGAAAGGATGAAATTAAATGCAGCTAATGAGCTTTGGGGATCCATTTGTGTGAAAAACATGGAGAGCACATCTGATTTGGATATTGCAAGAGGAGGTATGCATCAGGTGTTAGAAAACATAGATGAAATAATTTCTTTGTGTGGAATAGATGCTCAAACAAAAGCACACTGCAAAAGATGCATGTATCAGTAGCCACCAGTCACAACGCACTAAGATATAGCAGATTGAGGTAGTGGTGAGTAGGTTTAAACTGACACAAAAAGATAAAATCAATAAAGAAGGCCTCATGACAAAGCAATCTTTCAGTCTAAAGTTCTTGCCATGAACATGATTGGTATGTTTAAGGATTTGATAAGACGACGCTGGAAGGATGCATCCTAACGGGAAAAGATTAGATTTGATGTGATGAAGAGATATTTGCTGGAAAAAGCTATGAATAGAATGACGAGCAAGGATAATTGGTCACAAAATTGATTTGGTAAAAAACATGATTGCAGTCATAGGAGTCAAAACATTAATGAAAATTGAGAAAATGGAGCGTTGCGGAAAGAGACAAGGGTTTATTGCAATATTTTTGAGAATATTTGATTTTGTTTTGATTTTTTTTGGAATTTTTGCAATTTTGGATGTTTTTTTTATTTTTCTGTGCATTTAGGCTGTACAACGGGACTAATGATACACAAATATATAGGAGGGTGAAGGAAATGGAGCGGGAAATTTTTTGGGAAAAATGGGGGCTATAAGAGGGGCTGGGGGGCTTAAAGAAGGTCATTTGTGAATAGTGATCAGGCAAAACAAGAGCTCTGGAGAGAAAATATGGTTCACAAGAGGATGCTAGGGTAGTTGGGAGAGTGTGTTCATACACTTGAGAGACCTACAAAGTGACCATTACTAGTGAGTGACTCAATGTTTACCTTACATTTACTTTTGTCAAAGTTTTTAACACTTTTAGGGTGGGTTAGGGGGGCATTTAATGCAGGTAGATGAGTTTTTGGACCGGAGACGCCGGTTCCTAAATCAACATCTGCAAAGACACCGATCCCCATATCAACATCTTCGTAGATGCTGATCCCTGATCCTACGTCTCCAAAGATGTCAGTTCCGAATCAATGTCTTTGAAGACACCAGACCCAGATCTACATCTTCAAAGATGGTTGTCTAGGGGGAAATAGGTGAAGACACCGATGTAATAACTGGCATTTCTAGCTGAATCGATGTTTGCGCCCAAAGGGGCAGACGCTGAGGGGAAGGGAAATGGAGAGACCCAATGGGGGCAAGGGATGGGTTAGCAAAGGACCTAGGGACAAGACACCCCATTTTGGGAGGGGTTAGGCTAGGAATAGAAGAAAGATGTCAATGACATGGTGGGTTTTGAATGTTACAGGAGCAGTTCCCACCATTGGGATCTCGAGAGCATTGGCCACCGACCATGGAGTTGGAGGCCCAGCTTACAGAGGTAGACTGGGGATTTCTAGTAGTGGTTGGGTTGGATTATGTGCCCCATTGACCTAGGCTATGGGTGCACAATGAGATGATGAACACCTTGATCGAGCAATGGCACAGTGATATGAATAGATTTCATCTGCCAACGGGGGAGGCCGCTATCATTCTTGAGGATGTGTGGTGGATTCTACAAATACTGATATGAGGGTTGGTGCCATAGTATAGACTAGAGGACAATGAACATTATATGGAGATTGCATTCAGGAGACCTATGAGGAGGATCCCAACATTCAGGACCTGGATGCCCTGGCAGCTAGTGGTGGACTGGAGGCTTAGGCAGATAGCCATTATTTTGGCTAGATTGATCAGTGGATGGATGCTAGTAGATTTGGCTGGTCATGGGTTTTGTATGTAGTGGTCTCGAGTACTAGCATGAAAGCTCAAGGAGGGGATTACCTGCTGGGGGTATGTCATTCTGGGATAGTTATACCATGATCTACACATGGTTGCGTACCGCAAGGTGCACAACATGGGGATTGGAGTTACTCTACTATTAGTATGGGTGTGGGAGCACATCACAGTGTTCTGACTGATGAGAGTTCAAGAGGGTTGACAGCCGAGAGAGCCATATGCATGTAGGTACAGGTTATTGTTGAGATATACCTCTGTTGGTCAGACCAAATATTGGCGATGACTATTAGACAAGATCCAGGTTTTCTACTGGACCCCATACAGACTTTGTGAGCTGTAGGGAGCCATGGATTGGGTGGCGGGTGTGGAGGACAGCTTTGAGGATTTTCGATTCCTTTCTTATGTACAGACTGATTATTTTCTACTAGGGAGGACCATCCACCAGATAGAGAGATATAGACCATAGAGGGTCATGAGAGTTTGGGCTACAACAGGGGGTGGTAGCAGAGGATGAGTTACATCCTCATGTCACCAAGGAGGTGGGTGTGTGGGGGAGATACACTAATGCTCTCAGAGTGAGGATAGCTCAGAGGACCATGGTAAGGATAAACTTTGTGGCTAGGCCAGATGTCACTGATGCAAGTATGACTACAGAGTATGCAGCATGGTGGGCCATGCACACACCCTTACAAATCACAGATCTAGTGTAGGTAGTGGCCCATGAGCAACTGACAGGAGACATTAAGGTAGATGACGGGATAGCTGTAGGAGAGGCCCCTGAGACCTCAACAATGGGGTAGAGGAGGAGGCCACAATAGAGATGGGTTCATCCTCAGATAGAAGCACAAATAGAGGGAGGACAGGATCAAGGGTCATAGGGGCCGCCAAGGGATGGACAGGACTAGGAACCTCAGGTACCAGTGTAGGGAAAGGTATAGGCACCTTAGGTGCTAGCACATGTACATGTACTATAGGGGCCATAGGGGCCACCAATAGGATACATTGTACAAGATACACATGATACCATCATCACAGAGTGAGATAGTTTATAGACTGAGTGCATGAGACTACGGGGGTTGCTGTAGATGGCGAAGGTATCAAAGGCCAAACTATAGACTGAGTTGACCCATGTACAAGGGATACTAGCTACAGAGATAGCCTGGGCAGACAGGGTAGAGGGTGCACTCAACACCTTATAGGGAAAAGTTTACTCAGGAGAGTTCTTTATGCTTGATGTGACTCAGGATGCTGTAGAGCTATGGACTAAGATAGGGATGCTGATAGGTTAGTTGGTTACCTTTACAGAGCAAATGGATTAGGAAACAAAGTAGATCATTGCATTGACCTCAGAGAGGGATGCATCACATAGGCAGGTTGAGGCTTATAGGATTGAGTGAGATATTGCTAGGCATGCAGCCAGTGCAGGTGGGATAGGACAGGTGGTGGAAGAGGCTTTCAAAGCTCACAGAGATGTGGCCAGGGAAGGAAGAGTGGGAGACCACTATAGGGTGTTGTATCATTAGCTAGTTCTTGAGGGATAGAGACATGAGTACTTAGAGAGGTCTCGATCACAGACCACAAGTTTGAATTCTGCATCTCAGGGATCCATGGGGATGCCACCACGTCCACTACCAGGGCAGGGAGGTGGATCATCACAGCCACCTGCATGATTCATTAGAGGATTATGTGACACACATTTTTTCATTTTGAGATGTACATGTATATCAGCACCTCGGTGCATGACTTATGTATTTTATTGATGACAGACATTGTATTTATGGACAGTTGTTATGTATATATGATGATCGATGAGGACTCTATGATTTGATGTGATTCTATGCCTTGATCTATATTATGTTATGATGCATATGCTTATATGATTACTAACATTTGATGCTTATAGGATGTGATGCATATGTATGACAAATTGTGTATGCAAGATGGTTTTATTCTTATGTATATATGATGTATGACTGATACAGGGTGGATGATGCTTATATGATGTACTAACATGTGTGTATGCATGATGTGTTGTGATTTTATGATGTATGCAATGTATATGCTTATATTTAATGAATATGAATATGGTTGTAAGATGAATCTAAGGTACATAATGAATCTTAATAATGCAAGACCAAAATGGATTGAAATGATTTAACAATGCAAGATGTAAAATGAATCTAAATGATGGGTTGACAATGCAAGATTATTACAATGAATCTAAGATGAATTAATTATGCAAGATCCTAAAATGATTTTAACTATGCAACTAAATGAATAAATTAATGCAATTGAATGATTATCAATGAAATATAATGATGAACCTAATGCAATAATAACATGAAGAAAAACATTAGATGCAATGGATGCGATGGATGCAATAGATGAGATGGGACCCATATTTTTGGTGTGTGTCACAACCAACTGATGAACTAGCCAGGAAGGCTATGAAGGACCAAGCAGGGAATGTTAGCATGAAGATGACTCAGGATGTTAGTGCAATGGTGAGAATACTAGACATGTCACGAATATACAAGGACCAAATTGAACGATTAATTACAAGCGAATAATTACAAGCAATTTATGTATAAAGGTTACTGCTGAGATTTGATTGGATCTTGCTATTTGATGCATGCAATAGTGTTGGAACACCCAGGGAATATGGGAAATGTTAAGGTTCATGGAGATGTGATGATGGCGATGGAGGGGAGTGAGATTTTGATAGACAATGGATCGTTCCACTATGTGTGATGCATGTTTCTAGGTTTTCATCACCCATACTTGTCCAAGGCGCCTGATTGCCAAGATTTCACCATTGGCTGAAATTTTTCTCTTTATTCTTTCTTTTTATTTTTTGATTATTTTTATGTTTTTGATGTTGTCTAAGCACCTATTTTCCAGGTTTTCACCAAAACAACCATTTGTTCAGCTTCATTTTTCTTCTTTTTTGAGATTTTTTTCAAGACTATTTTACATTGTTTTTGTACTTTTTTCAGGACTTTTTATACTTTTTATGGATTTTCTTAGATAACTGGAATGAAAAACCATCCATCAGGCATAGAAGCACCTAAGATGAATGATGTTGATAGGATCATTCAATGGTTCTCCTTCAGGAGTGGAGATTTGATATGCCCCAGTACTGAAGCATGCAGTGTCAATATAGGGACCTTGCCAGGTGACTTCAAACTTACCTTTCTTTTATCAATCAGTACCCACTTTCTGATTTTATTTTAGCACAAGGTCCCCCACCTAGAGCTGGTGTGAGTGGACCTTCTTGTTATAGTTCTTCTTGAGTCTATTTTGATAGACAATTAGGTGTTCATAGGATTGCTGGCACTTTTCATCTAGTAGATCAAGCTGTGTGAGTCATGCTACTCAGTAATCTTCATCATCAACCAGGCCTCTCAGTGATACTCAGAGGGATGGTAGTTTTATCTCAATTGGTAAGACCACTTTAGCACTATAGACTAGGGAATATGGAGTGGTACCTGTAGGAGTATGATAGGAAGTGCAATATGCCTAGAGGGCGGGGTTGATCTAGAGATGCCAGTCACAACCAGTATCATTGACAACTTTGTTGAGGATTTTGAGGAGGGTTTTGTTAGTTGACTAAGCTTGGCCATTACCTTAAGGGAAATATGGACTGGAGAAATGGTGAGGCATATGGAGGTGAGCACATAGATCACTAATGTATTGATTTTCAAATGGTTTTCCATGATCTGTGAAGATAGTGGAGGTTATGCCAAAGCAATAGATAATGTGATAGAGGATGAATTTAGAGATCTGGACACCTGTAGTGAGGGTGAGTGGAATTGCTTCAACCCACTTTGTGAAGTACTCCATTGTTGTGATTATGTGATTTTGACCTTTAGAAGAAAGGGGAGTAATCTTACCAACAAGGTCAAAACCCCAACAAGAAAAGGGCCAAGGAGGTGTAATAGGTCGGAGGTCCTGTGCAGGAGCATGGATCAGATTAGCATGCTGTTGGCAAGGTAGACACTTCTTGAAAAACTCACAAGCATCATGTTCCATTGTAGGCCAATTGTACCCTGTACATAGAAGTTTCTTGGCTAGGACCATGCCACTTGTGTGGGCACCACAGATTCCATCATGTACCTCTTATAGAGCTTGGGTGGCTTCATTTTTATCTAGACATCTAGAGAGCACGTTGTGATAGCCTTGATGATAAAGGGTGTTGGCTACGAGGGTGTAGTGGGAAGCTCTGCAAATAAAGTTTTTGTGTTGGGTTGTAGTGAGATGAGGGGATATGATATCATTTTGTAGGTAAGCCTGGATATCATGGTACCACAGGGACTTGGGACCAATCAAGACACATATGCGATTCGATTCATCATTCTCATAAGCGGGAGCATGAAGTTTCTCAACTAAGAATTTGTATTGCATAGACTCATGAGGAATCTCTAAAAGGGAACCAATCATGGCCATTGCATTAGAAACCTTGTTCTACAAGCGTGGTACTTGTGTTATCTACAAGTGGAGGAAATGCTCTTTCATCTTGTCAACCATCTGCTTATATGGCATCGATTTGTCATCTTTGGTTTGATACTCATCTAGAACCTGTTTGATGATGAGTTGGGAATCACCAAAGACATGTATATCTATGATGTTCCATTCTATAGCCATATGAAGCCCTGCAATTATTGCCTCATATTCTGCAATGTTGTTTGTGCAGGGAAATCCCAATTTGAATGACATAGGGATGTAGTCACCTTGAGGTGTGACAAAGAGTATTCCTGCCCTTGCACCATGAGTTGTGTAGGAGCCATCAAAGTAGATTTTCCAAGTAGGTTTCTCTTCTATCATGCATAAATTCTCATTTGGAAATTTAGTGATTAGGGGATAGGCATCCACCAACGAGGCTTCTGCTAGCTGATCGATGATGAATTTCCCTTTAATGGATTTTTTGTCTACATATTGAATGTTAAACTCGCTTGAAAACATAACCCATTTTTCCATTCATCATGTGAGAGTAGTCTTGGAGAGTAGGTACTTGAGAGGATCCACTTTTGAAATGAGTTTGGTTGTATGACTAAGCATATAGTGGCGAAGACCACTGCTAGACATGCCTTTTTTATAGGTGAATAATTGAGCTAATAACCTACTAAGGTCTGACTGTTGTAATAAATAGCTCTTTCTTTGCCTTCATCATCCAAATGAGAAATGAGTGCCCCCAGGTCTGTTGTAGTAGAAGAAATATATAGGATGAGTGGTCAGCCAGGTATAGGTGGTACCAATATGGGTGGATTAGCCAAGTATTCTTTGATCTTGTCAAAACTCTTCTGACACTTAGGATCCCATTTGAAAGTGTTATCTTTTCGTAGGAGATGAGTGAATGTTTGGCACTTGTCTGCTAGTTGAGAGATAAAATGATGCATAGATTGTAGCTTTCCTTGGAGGCTACACATTTTTCAGAGTGTTTTTGGTGGAGACATTTCTATGATAGCTTGTACCTTCTTTGGATCTATTTCAATGCCTCACTTGGATACAATGAACCCAAGAAGTTTGTCTGATGTGACCCAAAGACACATTTCTTAGGGTTGAGCACTAGGCAATAGTGTCCAATCTTGTCAAAGATGCATTCCAAAATGTCTAGGTGATCTTCCCGTTTTACTAATTTTGCTAAGATATCATCGACATAGTCTTCAAGAATATTTTGTATCATGTCATAAAAAATGACAGTCATGGCCCTTTGATAGGTTTCCCCAGTGCTCTTCAAGCCAAATGGCATCATATTATAGCATAAGGTGCCCCAGGGGGTTGTGAATGTTGTCTTGTGCTGATCTTCTTCTGCAATATGGATTTGATTATATCCAGAAAAGCTTTCCATGAGTGACAACATCTCATGTCCTACTATGAGATCTACTATCATATCTATGTTGGGTAGTGGGAAATTGTCCTTGGGACATGCCTTGTTGACATCTCGGAAGTCTATACATATCTTGATTGAGTTATCAATTTTAGACACTGGCACCATGTTAGAAATAAAGTCAGAGAAGTCAATGGTGCAGATGATCTTGGCTTGGAGTAACTTCTCTAGCTCTACTTTGACAAGTAGTACCACTTTAGGGTGCATCTTTCTGAGCTTTTGTTTGACAGGTTTGATTTTTGGGTCCACTGCAAGATGGTGAACCACCAAGTTGGGGTCTAATCCCAACACATGGGAGTAAGACCATGCAAACTTATTGATGGATTCCTTCAGTAAAGTCACAAGATCACTTTCTTTTGCTGCAGTCAGAAATGCTGCTATGTATGTGATGGCGGGACTCTCTTTGGCACCCAAGTTGACAAGTTTTGTTTCTTCAATAAGAATTGATGAATGTTCAGGCCTATAATCACATATTAAAGGAAGAGGAGAGTCTTCATCCTCTAGCACATTAGAGAGGTTTTCACTAGTGAATATTCCTGTTGTTTTTACCTTTTTATGATTAGATAGTGCCCCAGAGGGGTTTTCGATAGAGGATCAATTTTTCTCTTTTTTATTTTGTTTTCTTCTTCATTTTTGTGGCTAACGTTCTCCTCTTCCCCAAATTATGCCTTTGGGTCTAGTTTGTAGACATATGCCGAGTCTTACCCCCAGTCATTGCTTTGTTCAATTTTTCCCATAAAGCTTAGGAGTGCATCCTCACTTTGGAACTCATCAATGTGTATGACACTTGGTTGGTCCCAGTCTATGAGTTCAAGATGGAAAAGGGGAAGGTTAATGAAGAGAATGGAAATTTGGCGTAGGATAGAATTTCCCAGGAAGGTTTCATCGTCAAAGACATTGTCATAGGCTCTCACAACTTTCTCTTCCGGGACATCTTCAATGTCAACGATTTTGCCCAAGGAAGGATAAGAGGAATAGATGTTTTTGTTGGTGCCCCCATTCATGTCAGAGTCAATGCCAAGGCCTAGGTTATTTTCTTATTGAGTAGGTAAAATAGGATCTTTCATCCATTTCTCTTCATAACCAAGGCCACCTCCTTGGTAGTTCCATTTTTCTATCACCAGCTTGTGAGTTGTAGGGTACTTACCTTTGAAGTAAATAAGGTGACTTGTGTCCTTGGGTGGTGGAAAATTATAGAACCATTGGTTGATGTTTGGTGTCATTTCCTGGATATTCAAAGTACCACTCAAGATAAAAGTGGTAGGACCCGATTGTAGTGGCTTGGTTGTTTTCAGTTCTATCTTGCTTAGATTAGGTTGGTGACCTTGAGTGTGTGGATCAATTGGTAGTGCTCCAACTGTGAAGGCATCAGATAAGCTATACTTGCCACAACCTTTGTTGTTTATCTTGACAGTGGAAAGGGTGGAAGATAGGATTGTTTCAGTGATTGGAATGTGGAAAGGAGGTTTCCAATGCATTGCAGTATGTGAAGGGCTTGGGATTTGCATAGATGGTGATCTCAGTGTCGTTTATGGGAATTTGATGCACTGATGGTAGGTGGAGGGAACGGCTTGCATAGAATGAATCCATGGGCATCCAAGGAGGATGTTGAAGGGAAGGTCAAGATAAACAACATGACATAGTGTATCCTGAGTAATAGGGCCCACTTGGATGGGTAATGATATGGTGCCTTCAGAAGTATGTTCCAGATTGTCATAGGCTTTGATTGTTATGACCTCATTTGTAATATCATCTTTAGTGCAACCCAACTATTTTTTGAATTTTAGAGTACAAAGATTTAGGGTCAAACCATTATCTATCATGAACCATTTTATGGAAAAATCTTTAACCATGATAGTGATACAAAGTGGGAGATTATGATTGGGTTCTTTTGAGGATACGTCTGTGTTAGAGATTTGCTTCTATACAAATTGTTGATTGCATGTTTGTCATTGATGACAACATATATATAAAGCAGTGTTGTACATGAAATTATCAGTACAGATGCTTTGGAGGCTTGCATGTTTCTTTCCATGGTGTAGACATGTTCTGGTTGCTATGTGCATTCAAGATATCAAGATTAAAGACAAAACCTAAAATGGAAACAACTTTCAAAGCCTCATTCCATGGTAAGAAATCTTTAAGTAGATCTAATGAGAAGGAAGAAGTTGACACTGAACTAGAAGAAATAATTTCTATGATTGCCAAGAAGTAAAGAAAAGGTAAATGGAAATATGAAGGAAAACTACCATTCAAATTCTTTTCATGCAACAAAGTTGGCCACTTTGCATCCAAGTGTCCTACAAGAGTCAAGAAGTTTAGATCAGATTACAAGCCAAAATATACTAAGGAATGCTATCATGCTGAAGATGGTGTAACTGATGATGATTTAGAAGAAGATAAAATTGGATTCGTTTCCATTAAAGACATTGAGAAAATGCTTGAGGAGATGGACATTGAAGATGAAAAAGAAGCACAAGAATTAGCATTAGTTTCCAAAGCAGACATCAGAACAGACTGGATCATAGATAGCGCGTGTTCACATCACATGACAGGTGACAAAGATAGATTTTTACATCTAGATAATTACAAAGGTGGCATGGTTAGATTTGGAGATAACACTCCCAAACCTATCATAGGTAGAGGTTCTATTACCTTAGATGGAAAGCACAAAACAGATGATGTTCTTTATGTTGATGGTTTACATCACAAACTTCTAAGTGTTGGACACTTTCTTAACAAAGGATATCATTCGAAATTCAAAGACAACAAGTGCATCATTAACAAAAAATAAGGAGACATGATTGCATCAGGATCAAAGACCAAAGGTAATGTCTTTCAACTCAACTCTGAAGTAAGTTGTTTTGTTGCAAAAATGGATGACAACTGGCTATGGCACAAGAGACTATGTCATATCAATTTTGACAACATAGTAAAGATAAGTAATGTAAAGGAAGTAAGAGACCTTCCAATTATTGCAAGACCAGTTGATACCATGCACAGGGAATGTGTGATGGGAAAGAATGTAAGGAGTTCATTCAGAAGAAAACATAATTCAATAGAGAACAAATTAGATCTGATACATACAAACCTATGTGGACCTACTCAAACAAGAACATACTATGGAGAAAGGTATTTTATTTTTTTTGTTGATTATTTCTCAAGGATGATGTGGGTTGCATTCTTAAAAGACAAATCTAAAGCTTTTGAGAAGTTCAAAGTATTCAAAGCTAAGGTCAAAAATGAATCTGGATTAAAGATAAAATGTCTGAGATCAGATAGAGGAGGAGAATTCACCTCTAACCAGTTTTATGATTACTACAAAGAACATGGAATCAAAAGATAGTTAAGTGCACCTAGAACCCCTTAGCAAAATGGGATAGCAGAAAGAAGGAACATGATAATACTTGACACAACGTGCACTATCATACTTGAAGGAAAGGTTTCTCATACCTTTTGGAGAGATGCAGTCAATACAATAGTCTATACTATCAATTGAATTAAATTAAGGCTAGGCATAGACAAGACACCTTATGAATTTTGGTTTGGTAATGTACCCACTATGAAATACTTTAAAATCTTTGGAAGCAAGTGCTACATCAAGAGAGATGACAGTATTGGCCAGTTTGATGCTAGAAGAGATGAAGGTATTTTTATTCGTTACTCTACTAAAAGAAAAGCCTATAGATGTTTTAATCTAAGATTGAAGAAGATCATTGAAAGGACTCATGTGAAGATTGATGAGAAGTTTATGATTCAAGAAAGATACTATGAATGTGATCGCATTATTGAAGATGAACCCAGACCTATCAGTAAGGACACAGTTATTGAAGAAATGTTTGACTGTATTGATGTTTCATGCAACAATCCTGAACCAAGTCAAGAAGAATCACAAATTATAGATGAGAGTGTCACTCCTAAAAACTCAAATTACACATCTAAATACCACTCTAAGGAAGACATCATTGGATATCAGAGCGCTAAAGTCTTGACAAGATCCAGAGAAAAAGGTTCAACCGTTGATGAAGAGGTATGCTTACTTTCTCAGATTGAACCCTTAAGTGTTGAAGATGCATGCAATGATTCAAATTGGCAAAGTGATATGCAAGAAGAATTGGATCAGATAATCAAGAATGATACATGGGAACTGGTCCCTAGACCTCATGACAAGAATGTGATTGGAACAAAGTGGATATTCAAGAATAAGATGAATGAAGAAGGTACAGTGGTAAGAAAGAAAGATTGATATGTGCAGAGAGAAGGAATAGAATACACTGATACATTTTCCCCTGTGAGTAGACTAGAAGCTATCAAGTTGTTTTTGGCCTGTGCAACATTTAATAACTTTAAAGTATATCAAATGGATGTCAAGTTAGCTGTTCTGAATGGTGACTTGAAGGAAGAAGTTTACATAGAATAGCCTGAAGGATTTAATCTATCAAACAAACTAGACATGGTATGCAGACTAAAGAAAGCACTTTATGGACTTAAATAGGCCCCAAGAGCATGGTATGAGAGACTTGATGGTTACTTAACAAAGATAGGATTTAGAAAAGGAGCAGTAGATTGTAACTTATCATAAGAGAGACAGATGAAGGATTACTACCTATTGCTATTTTTTTTATGACATTATATTTGGAGGTAATGACAAGCTTAGTGCAAAATTTGCTAAAGAGATGCAAAGTGAGTTTGAAATGAGCATGATTGTGATGACATTAATTTTTTCATTAGTACACTTGGTGAAAAACATTGAAAAAGATCATTAGTACAAGCACTACCAATGGACTACAAGAATTATTGGAAGACAATGAGCATACCTGATAGAACAAAAGGTCACAAGAAAATGCTAAGTATGGAATTGACTGACAAACACTCACAAGTGTTGCATCGACAAAGTGAACAAGACATCACCGACGGGTCAATAACATAAGATGGAGATCATTATTGATGATACAATTTTGAGAACAAAACCGATGGAGTAGAAAAGGCATATTCGATGACTAGTTCAAGAAAGGAACACCGACGAAAAAGAAAACTGACTCTTTGAACCGACAATCAGTTAGAGAACCCACAAATAGTGGATCTGAGATTTACACATCAGATAAAGCATTTTAATTGTATTTATAGAGTTTTAATGTGTTTTAAATCATAACTTGAGGGTCAAGAAAGCTTTATGTAAATGTTTTAAATCATCCTAATGGATCAAAAACATATCTAACTAAAGATCAAGGTCAAGTTGTAAACCTTGGATCTAGAGTTAACTTGTGAAGCATGAATCAAGAATTGAGTTAAAATTGTTAGTAATAACTGAGGGGGGGGGGGTGAATTAGTGAGCTCAAACAATTATCCAATTTTAAAATTTAATCCACCAATTAATACTTCTCAAATTATTAAGTCCCAACAAGATGCATGCCTTTGAAAAATTTGAAACAAATAACTATCTGTCGGTTTACCTTGTCTGTCCTGTTTCTCCTTGATAACCGATAAGTAGTAAATTGTATTTACCGATACTCAGTAAATATGCAGAGTATACCACTCAATCCATAAATGGATATGTAGAATGAAAAACACTAAATTAATTAACCATACACACATAACACAAGGATTTTAACGTGGAAACCCTGTTAAGGGAAAAACCACTAGGACCGGTACCCCAAATTTTCACTCTTCTAAAGTGAGCCCTGTTAGGAGCCAACACTATTAAAGGTTACAAACACACTGTTAAGTGCGACCTTGTTAGAGGATTTTAAATACATAGGTTATCACTAAGTATCTGGCATCTATGCTACCATCCTTGAATTAGTCTCATGACTGTCAATAGGCTTTATTCAAAATCTTACTACCATCCTTGAATCAGCCTCCTTCTTAGACTGTCAATAGGCTTTAGGTAAGACTGGTGCTACTATCATGAGTCAACCTTCTGGTAATCTATTAGGATATACCTCAATTACAAAAGACTATTAAGTCCTTCTTTGTTAATAGACTTTAATGCTTCAATGGTTAAACTGAAACAAAATGACCTGTTTCTAATGTAACTAAATTGCAGATTTTCAGATCTATTTACTTACAATGTCTTTATGATAAATGTATCAATTTAATTCCTTTGTACTTAAATTTTTATGCTCTATGATGCTATGATTCACTATCCATCGGTGTCTACATAATACTTTGGCTCTCCCTCATCTTGATTGATCAGGACAACATGAAGTTAATCCCTCATCAGTTTCTCTTCAACATCTTCTATCAGTTCACTCCTTCATGTATCTGATTGCATATCGACCACTCTAGAATGAATTATGTTGGTCTCTTAAATAGACATGATTTTCCTTAATTCTAGGTTCTTTTATTCTTGATTCTTGATTCTTGCCGTGAAAAACAATCCAGCCAAATTGATTTATGGCTTTAACTCCTGATTTATCTCATAGTTATCTTCTTGCCAACTGTACAAATCACTTACTTAACTGTGGTTGAATAAAAAAAATAAAATAAATAGTTAATTTTATCCTTTAGCTCTGCCAGCTAGATATTTTGTCATTTTTTGATCTCTCTATTCCGTCGGTCAATTCTGTAGTTCATCGCCGGTGACAAATGCCAGTTCCGTCAGTGTTTCTTCGGTTAACTTTAGGATTTCCATCCGTTGGGCATCATTGGATCTTTGTTTGTTGGGAAACACTATTTTTACCTCATCGGGTATCATGTTATTCTACTTCATCGGGCAACACTATCTTTACCTCATCGGGCATCACTGTGACTTTAATCTCTATCTTTACCGATGGTGTGCACTCCGTCGGTGTAGTTTGTCACTTAGTGAATACTAGACTTTTATGCATTTCTGAAAGCATAACCTTTGTTCCATTGGTTCTTTGAAGTCTTTGGCATGATCATACAGATGATATTAAGTTTACATCAGTGACAATACAAACCATTAACTAATTTAATATCTTGCGTCATCTTCAACTTAATATAGTCAATCATTTAATCAGTTATATGTCATCAATCTCTCCCTTTGGCATTGATGGAAACATGCTATATTATCACACTATACTATTTATAATACAATATGAAATACAATTGTTGAGATTCATCAAATTACCAAATAGTTTGCTTTGATAACCGATAAACTCTCTGACCGTCGGTAAGCTCTGTGTAAGCTTAGATTTGATTCTTGCAACTTTCCTTTTTCTTTTTCTGATGTGTTGTGACCTTTGTTGGTGTCAATTTTATCTTTGACTGATTTCCATCTTTGATGTCACTGTCTTTTATTTGCAACTTTTATACAAATACTCTCCCTTTGGATATGATCTCTCCCTATTTGGAGTAATCTGATAATGAATAGTTTCTGATGATAATATGGAAAACATTCTCTCCCTTTGACAATAATGCCAAACAAATATTTTACAAATATCTGACATTCTGTCAACTAAATCCTTCTTTCCATAATATATTCCTTGAATTTTCCCTATCCATTGTCAATATAACTATCTTCTCTAGTGCTTGGTTCTGATATATACCTTTCTGTATACAGATGTAGTGTTGAAGTTCAGCTTCTGCTTGCATCAATCATGTTTGATATTCTGATAATATATGGTTGATGTAGCCTTCAGTCTTTTTAGTAATTGTTAGACATGGGTTTGACCCCTAGTCTCTTTCTTCAGTACTCAAATGTATCCTTGGGTATTGGCTTGGTGAATATATCAGCCAGTTTTTCTTTTGATTGCACATATTCAAGTATCACCTCTTTTTCTTGGACTTGTTCTCTCAAATAATGATATTTGATGGCAATGTGTTTAGTCTTCACATGCATGACTGGATTCTTAGAAATATTTATTGCACTGGTGTTATCACAATAAATAACTACTGGTTCTTTGATCTTCATATGCATACCTTCCAACAGCTTTTTGATCCATGCAATATTTGAGCAGTTTGCAGCAGCAACAACATATTATGCTTCTGTAGTAGACTGAGAGATGCATCCTTGCTTCTTGCTAATCCATGTGATAAGTCTGTCACCCATAAAGAATGCTCCTGTAGTTGTACTCTTCCGGTCATCAAGATTCCCATCCCAATCAGTGTCGGTAAACACTTTTAGTTCAAATTTTCCTTCTCTTCTATACCATAAGCCAAATTCCTCAGTATTCTTTAGATATCTTAGTATTCTTTTCATAGCAATTATGTGTGATTCCCTAAGGCTAGCAGAAAATCTAGCAATGATTCCTACTGCATGTGCAATATCTGGTCTAGTGTGTACAACATACATGAGTTTTCCTATCATGGATCTATATAGAGTTTGATTTACCTTTGTTGTCTTGTCTTCCTTTGTTAATTTTCATCCAGTATCCATCGGTGTTCCAACAGGTTTGGAATCTTCCATCTTGAATATTTTCAAAACCTCTTTGATGTATTTGGATTGTGTAATGAAAATACCTTCACTTTGTTGAATGATCTGCAGACCAAGAAAGAACTT
>MU227378.1:1715752-1738333 GCA_018584345.1 Thuja plicata | reverse complement strand
AATTTTCACTCTTCTGAAGTGAGCCCTGTTAGGAGCCAACCCTGTTAAAGGTTACAAACACACTATTAAGTGTGACCTTGTTAGAGGATTTTCAATACATAGGTTGTCACTAAGTATCTAGCATCTATGCTACCATCCTTGAATCAGTCTCATGATTGTCAATAGGCTTTATGCAAAATCTTAGTACCATCCTTGAATCAACCTCCTTCTTAGACTGTCAATAGGCTTTAGGTAAGACCGGTACTACTATCATGAGTCAAATTTTTGCTAATCTGTTAGGATATACCTCAATTACAAAAGACTGTTAAGTCTTGCTTTGTTAAGAGACTTTAATGCTTCAATGGTTAAACTAAAGCAAAATGACCTATTTCTAATGCAACTAAATTGTAGATTTTCAGATCTATTTACTTACAATGTCTTTCTGATCAATGTATCAATTTAATTCCTTTGTACTTAACTTTTTATGCTCCGTGATGCTATGATTCACTATCCATCGATGTCTATGGAATACTTTAGGTCTCCCTCAGCTTGATTGATCAGGACTGCATGAAGTTAATCCTTCATCAATTTCTCTTCAGCATCTTCTATTGGTTCACTCCCCTATGTATCTGATTTCATATTGACCACTCTGGAATGAATTATGCTTGTCTCTTAAATAGACATGACTTTCCTTAATTCTAGGTTCTTTGATTCTTGATTCTTGGCATGAAAAACAATCTAGCCAAATTGATTTATGGCTTTAACTCCTAATTTATCTCGTAGTTATCTTCTTGCCAACTGTACAAATCACTTACTTAACTGTGGTTGAATAAAACAAATAAAACCACCAGTTAAGTTTATCCTTTAGCTTTTCCAGCTAGATATTTTTTCATTTTATGATCTTTTTGTTCCGTCGGTCAATTCTGTAGTTTGTCGCTGGTGACAACTACCAGTTTTGTCGATGTCACTTCAGTTAACTTTGGGATCTCCATCCGTCGGGCATCATTGGATCTTTGTTCGTCGAGAAAAACTATTTTTACCTTGTCGAGTATCATGTGATTCTAATTCATCAGGAAACACTGTCTTTACCTCATCGGGCATCAGTGTGACTTTAATCTTTGTCTTTACCGATGGTGTGCACTCCGCTGGTGTAGTCCATCACTTAGTGAATACTAGACTTTTATGCATTGCTAGAAGCATAACCTTTGTGTTGATGTGGTTTTGCTGATCGGGTCCATCAATAGTCATAAGTTGTCACCAGGTTCTGGGGATACCGGCCAACTCCGCCTGCAAAGGTTTTCCAGGGAAATTATATTCCTTGAGCCTTCAAGCACCTGGGTGTTGGGTCACGACAGCGCGGGGCTCGGTTGGGAGAAGTGACTATTTTCGAGGGGGATAGCTAGTTTCTTCAACTCATTATCTCTGGAGATTCAATAAAGTAAGGTTTCCCCTAGCATTTTATACTTATAAAGTAAAATGAAAAAGATCCTGCAGGGTTAGAAACACTTCATCTAACTATAGTCATGTTTACACATTCAGAACATCAATAATACTCTGACATACTACACTAAATACCAAAGAAATACATAACCATTAGTTAGAACTTCATCAGTAGCAAGGGAAAAGAGGTCGTTAATCTATTTTAACATATCAGAGTAGAAGACGTAAAGAACATAAAACATGAAATACCATTAACTCAGAAGCAGGAATGCCAACAACATCATTGCAAAGAATTCTTCCTTCTTTATTAATGTCTCTTCCAGCAAGCACTGGTGCGTGATACAATGGTGGCTCCAGGGGAGCATCTAACTATTGAAAATAGAACAATGGAGCATTGAGCTCTACAAATTAAAATGAGAAATCGCATTTGTATTACTATGGACAATAAAATCATCAATTTTGCTGACCCTTGGAAATGGGTCAGTCTAGCTATTTATACAACTATCTTCTAACCCTAACCCTATTTTACATCATGTTCCAATAAAATATAATATCCGGGGGCCGGTACTACTTGTGCCACCCTACAAAAGACCTTGAGACAGAATAGGCCTGCCATGTCAGAAGAATAAGACAAGAATATACAGTGGAATAATTGGCCTCGAGAAGAGAGCCAGGAAGGAGAATGAAGAAAGTAGGTCCCCCGGGGATCGAGGCTACATGCCTCATAAATGGGAAATGTGGTGCCCTATCTCCAATGTTCTAGGTGTACCTCTGAGTGGCACCTCGAGAAGACCATCCTATCAGAAAACCAACTGCTAAGTCAACGCCACCTTGATGTAGCCAACCACCTTCTGACAGCTTTTATTAACCGCTTCTAAAAGTGACCGGTCAGACTCGGGGATCGGGACATGGATCACTTGAAAGAATAAAAAATTTTGGACCCAGGACTCTAGGATCCGGGAACTTACATCCCCAAAAGAATAAAGAATACCCAATGCTTGAGTTTTCCCTAGCCTCTAGAGAAAGCTCAAGGTTTCCTATTATCATTGAAAGCTTGGAGGAGGTGGGAAATGCCATCTTCATCTACATCTTTTAGGTTGGCCCTTCGGTACTTGGCCACTTCAATTTGTTCCCCCAGGTCTGGAACATTCTCTTTAAACTCACCGGCCATTCTTGCCGCGTCATGACCACTAAGTATCATGCGGGTTAATTTTGCCATTTGGGCCCCATCTATCCCCTCTAGGGATTGATACTGGCACTTCATTATTTTATTAAAACTCCCCAAAACTGAATCTTCAGGGGTACATGTATCTGTGCTAAGGGGATCAGCCCCGGAAGTATTTATTACAAGAGACTTATACAAATTGAAAGAATATTTCACGGTGTTAACCTTATCTTGCAGAGACCCTACTAGTTGCTTGATTACCTCCGATGTGAGGTCAAGTCTGGAGTGCCGGGTTCTCACAAAATCAAATGATTCATCCCCCAACATTCCAGATTCAGAAATCATATCCTCTCCCAGAGTAAGGAGTTCTTTGAGCTCCACCTTCCATGCCTGGTAATTCTTGGCATCACCCTCCCATAGGTCAATAAGAGTCTTTTCTTGGTGAATGACCTGCCGGGCCGCATATAAATCTGGGAGGGTGGACACCAGGAAATGCTGGGTGTTTCCTATCTACAAGGTGACCCACTCATCCACTTCCTGGGCTTTCTTCTTCATTACTCACAGGGAGTCTATGTCACTCTACAGTAGATCTTCAGAGGTGGAGGCCTCCGGAGGAGCGGCATTGATAGGTTGAGCTAGCTCAGTGAGAAACCCCATAAGGTTTGTGTTCTTTGCCTTTTCTGCTTTGAGCCTCTGGGCTTCTTTCTCATAATGGGCTTCCACTGCCCTGGCTGCCTCCTTCAGCAAGTCCACCTCGCCCCGCTTTCCTCATTTACCCAGCGGTACCTCTGTAACGTTATAATCTCTGGGGTCCGCGGTTACTTCATCGACACCTGGGGGAGGTGTTGCCACAATGACAACTATTTCTCCACCCGACCCAGTTCGAAGAGTATGAACTGTCTGAGATTTCTTGGCCTTTGGTAGGGCCTAGACTTGGGCCATCATTTCGGCCAGGGAGAGAGGAGTCACGGGAGCGGACTGAGCTTTCCTTTTTCTACTCTCTATCAGCCACTGAGGCGGGAGGGGTGGCCTTCCTGCCAGAATTTGTTCCCTTTATTCTTCCCTAGTGTCCTGTGGCTATTGTTCCTTAGTGACGTGGACCTCATCTGTCCCTCTCCCTACATCTACTTCTTTTGTAGCAACATTTTCTTCATCAACCTCCATCTCCTCAGGGTTGTCCTCTGTATCTATTACCTGGTCTAGACTTTGGTAGGCTTCCTCAAGGATTTCCTCTTCAAGCTGCTCTTCATGTTGCTCTTCTTCTACTGTCGGGGCTTCTTCTTTTGTTGGCACCTCTTTTGGCAGTAGGGGAGGTGTTGGGCTGAGATTTAGAGTTTGGGCCGCGGTAATCACCTGCCCAAAGGTTGCTCCTGGGAGTGGCCCTTGGAACGTGGCGGCTGGGGTTACGGTTATTCCCGAAGGTCTGCTTCCCCCAGAAGATGCCATTTTTTCATTTTGCCTTTTTTGGTCCACTCCCAGACCCTGCATTGCTTGAGCCCCAAAGGCAATCTCTAGCTCTAACTCTTTCTCTTCTACCTACTTTTCTTGTTCATGTGCAGGCTCTTGTTCAGGAGCTTCTTGCTCTGCAGCTCCTTGTTCTGCCCCCGGGACCTCTGTCTCTATTTGGGTATTGTCCCCCTAGAATTTTCCAAACTCATTGGTTGCAAATACATCATCAAATTCTTCTTGTGAAGGGGGAGTGGCTGGGACTTTCGCAGGCTCAGTTTCCTTCTCCGACTCTGGAGAACTAGAAGAGAGGATTTCTACTTGTTGGGCTTGGGATGTTCCCAGCTCCGATTCTGCCTTAGGCTTCTTATTAAGCTTCTTCTTTCTCCAATTAAGCAAAGGTGGCCCTGCATCTCTTATTGCTACCACCTCCATAGGATCCACCCCTGTTGCCCTTACCATTAGGGCTGCTAACGACGGGGAGGAGGAGGGACGAATTGGCCCGGCCATGAGCGGTGAAGTGGCCAGCCGTGTTATTAATTTCTTCCTTAATTGTTTTATTTGTTCCTTGATGGGAAATTCTTTCTTAGGAGGGGTCGCATCTATTTCTTTACCTTTATCATCTCTCTGTGAAGAAGTCCCGGCCCCCGGAGTCAATTTTGGTGCCGGCTGTGGAGTTAATTTTGGTGTTGGCTGGGCTGCTTGGCGGGTACTTCTGGGGCACACCTTCTTGAAATAGGCATGGCTTCTCTCGACCACCTCTTGAGTGAAGTCTTCAATTGTGGGCCCTTCCTGGGTGTCCTAGTTTACTGGTGGGAGAGCCCTTGTATCGATCCCCTTTGCCTTGTACGAGGGATCGATAGTGGGGGCGGCATCTGAGAAGTCTGTCGGGAACCTCCGGAGCTTCAACTTTTGCATCATGCTGGCTGTCATTCTGATGTAGTGCCTACTCCACACCTCCACATCATCCTAACAATCTACCCAGAAATCCTCCATATGGATATGATGGGGCTCTGAAGCTCGGGGCAGTGTCGTTGTAATCCTGCCATGCGGATCAAAATTTTTCCGCACCAAATAAAATTCCTGCAAGTTGTAACTTTTTAGTTCATATTATACCTCCTTTGCAGCAGCCAGACTACATGTGTAATTCCCACAAGTGATTGGGAATGGAATTTTGGGTATCTTTTTGAGGGCAAAGAGGGCATGCACCTCCATCATTTGCCTGAAATACTCCAAGAGCACGATCTTGTCCCCACAGTGTTTGGACAACAAGTAGGGTTTCCCAGAGAAGCTAGTGACCCTAATGTAGGTGTGCTATTGGAACTAAATGTAATAATGTCCATAACTATGGACCAAATTCATCGCCTCTGAGGACAGGAGGTATCTGGCGTCCTGGGTGGGTGTAAGCAGATGATAATAAACGAATGCGTCGTTTACTCGGCAAAAAATGGGGAAGCTAGCCTCCCATTGAACTTGTGGGAAATGGTCCCATGGTTCCTTTTGTCTCGGGCCAATCCCGAGCATGCCGTCTATAAGTAGGTTGTGGGCTGGGGCCTCTGCTGTGTCAGGGCCCAGAAAACATAGGAAGACATGTAGAATTTCTTCTTCCTGTTCAGCTGCTGGAACTGGGAGTCGACATGGTTGGAGATTATTGTCGCCCAGTCGAAGTATCCTCCCTTGGTGGAGATGATGAGGAGGAAGTAATACATCCATCTAGAAAACTCTTGGGTGGAGGGCTGCCCAAAGACCTGAGCCAATGCTATCATTCCCATTTGGATGCTCTCTTTGAACTCAGAGCGGGGAATTTCTATCTTCATTCTTTTAGGGTCCCTCTTTGGGGCCTTGAGCCAATGGGTATTCATATATACCTGGGTGACATCCTCTAGCTATGTAAATTGAGCCAAGGCATCAGTCCTTGTAACCACTAAGGCCTTATCAAATTATGGGATTCCCAGGCTTGCCTGGAATGTGACTGGGTCGAGGGATACCAGAGGAGTGGGGTATCCTATTGGTTCTGCGGCCACGAGCATAACAACCCAAATGGAAGAGTTATAGTTGGTGGCCAATGTCAAGATAAGCTCTGGAGATTGTATGAAGCACGGGAAACAAGCTGCCCTGAGGATTCTGGAGTTCCCAATGTTGATTGCTAGCTGATCTCCAGCCTATCGTTGGATGTGCATTATTTTCACCAAGGCCTGCATCTCTAGCCATGTTCCGACGCTGGTGTCGGTGATAAGCTTAACCTTGGACTCAATCTTTGAGCCCATAATGAAGTTGTCCTGCATGAACTTCATGGTCAGGGGCATCTTCTCTAAGGCCTTCTCCATTTTAGATTTTACTACTGCTCTGGTGGCTGCCGCGAAAGGTAGCTCTAGACTTCCGGGTGGAGAAGATGTGGATGCTTCAGACATGTTTAGGAAATGAACTCCGAAAACCTGCAAGGCAAAGCGATTGTCAGAACGCACTAATCAAAATAAACATTCTGGGGTCCGGAGATCTTACCACCGCGATGTCTACCTTTCTGAAAAGTTAGTTTCATTCAAAAATAACTGAAAAGCAAACGCATCATATAAAATTAAGATTTGTATTGAACATCTGGGTCTGGCGATTTTATCACACTTTGTAAGGACACAGGATGGATGAGGGTAGGAGACCTGGAGCTTGAAGAAGTAACCGTTGGTGAGGACATGTAAAAAGGAAAGTCATCAAGCCCACGTGGGCGCCACGTGCATAGGTATTAAATGGAAGTTATGGCGATGACGGCGGAGCCAACTATCTAAATGCACAAAAAGTAAAGGCCACTTGGCTGGAATTGATTGTGTGCATGGGACATAAATGAGGGTCTGACTAGTTTTATGGAAGAGAGAGAAAACCACCTGTTTGAAATCGGTCAAGAGCTGAGTTTCAAACAAGTGGTTTTCTGCCCCAAAATGAGTTCATGGGCAAAAAACCAGAAACACAGGTGACTTGACCAGCTTTTCAAGCCATTCAGAAGGATATACATGAAGGAGAAGGGATATACACATAGAAATAGAGGGATATATACACCAAATATATACAAATATACACAAATATACAATGAAGAATGACGTCCGCGAGAAAACCAGACAAGGCAGAGTATATACACCTATCTACAAACCAACCACTTCTGCGCAGAGGGTGGACAAACCTCTAGCAGAGCCGACAAACCAACAGGCGGTAGAACTAGAAAACAAAAGATAGATGAAATAGAATGACAATGACTGAAAAAAAGACAAAAGAAACACCAACAAACTAGGAGAAAATAGAAAGGCGGGAACGGAAACACCAACCTGAGAATGCTGAAAGGTGGAGGAAAGGAGTTACCGTAGGAGCTCTACAATAGCTTTAGTTGTCAAATGGTCACAATTGCCACCATGAAGCACTTGCAATTGCCTGAAAATGACTGGAAGTGTTAAGCGTTGATTATCACTAACTCTCTGCAAATTGCTTTGTTAATCGCTTTGAAATTGCTTTGAGTGCTCGAAAGTTTTAATCGTGGTAAATGTGAAAATGACAGATAATTTATATTTATACTCATGGTAAAAAGGTTAATCCACCTCCTTCCGGAAATCTCTGAACAAGAAAACCTCCAGAGTCCAGGCCCAGGGATTCCCCGCGATGATATTCTTAAGAACATCGTGGCGAAGAATCCCGGAGTCCGGAGTCTAGTTCCCAACGAAGGACAACCTCCAAGACCGGAGTCCCGGAGAAAAAAACTAAACAAACAAAACACCACACCAGGGAAGAGAACCCGGGAGGAAGAAAACAAAAGGGAAAAAGGACAAGGCAAAGCCACAAGCAAAAACAAACAAAAGAAAAAAAGGGGGACCCAACATTTTGCACACAAAATGTAGGGATGGGGATGCAGGGCATAACACTTTGTTCCATTGGTTCTTTGAAGTCTTTGGCATGATCATATAGATGATATCAAGTTGACATCAATGATAATACAAACCATTAACTAATTTAATGTCTTGCATCATCTTCAACTTAATATAGTCAATCATTTAATCAGTTATATGTCATCAAAAATATACTATAAATAGATGTTTAATCAATTATGTGTTATGAATTCATTATTGTTGATAGCCACAAAGAGCATCTAAGGAGCAAAAGGAATAATTCATGCAAAGTATAGAAACAAATCATATCAGTTGTCAAGAACACACAGAGGCTACCGACAAGCAGACAAAGGTATTATTCAATCATGGAAAGATGATTACAGCTCATACATAGGAAGCTTTATTGGATCTATTATCATCAATTGGAGATTGCATACATCATTAGATTAAAGACTTATGTAGTTGCATTCTAACAAGTGCATAACATCTAAAATCCTTTTGTAGAAGGTGGGCTTAATCGTTCTTTACAAATATCTTAACAGAGTGCACACTTAACAGTGTTGATAAAGCTTCAAACAAATTAGATCTTAACAGGTCTCCACTGTAATACTCCTAACAGGGTAGGTCATTAGAAGTGACTAATTGTAAGCTTTAATCAACCCCTTCTTATCTGCAAATAGTGAAGTCTTGTGGGTAACAATCCCCACCACAGTTTTTACTTCCTAACAGGAGTTTTTTGCAATATCATATCTTGTGTCATGTGTTATCTATTTTCATGAATGTTTCTTGAATGGTTACATATTAAAGAACTTATGATATGATTGCTTATACATAAAGAAAGATGAATAGTTAGATAAGATAATTTACAAACTGATGATTAAGGGTTAATGGGCTAATCAAGAAATTTTTTAGAGGTACTAATTCACCCCTCCCCTCTTAGTACATCATTCTAATATAATTCCAACAATTGGTATCAGAGCTAAGTCTCTTTCTTGAAAAGCTTAAAGACTTAAGAGAAAAGATCAGAGCAATGGAAAAGTATAGACTGGATATGACTATTGAGAATGAGCAGTTACAGAAGCAAATAAACTATGAGCAGTATAAAGAGGCAAGAATCAAGTTAAGTAAACTTCTTGATGAAAGAAAGATTATGGCAACCAGGCTGAATGAAAAAGACTACAAAGAATTAGAAATACAAGATTACTTTGATACAACAGAATCATCAATGAGAAAAGCTTCAGATGCATTAGTAGAGGAAATTACAAGTGTACAAGAGGTCAATCTACATCTGACAGATCAAATCAAGATGCTGCAAATTGGTCAAGAAACTCAAATGATGAAAATGATTGATGTCATGAATGATGCAAGAAAAGATGAAAATGAAAGAACACTAGCCATTGATGATAGGAGGAAAATAATAGAGAAGCTACAAGAGAAAGAATCAGAGATTCAAAGACTTATTGAGCATCACCATGAGGTTACCAACCAGATTATTCTTATGAGTCAAGAAGAAAACATATTAAATATAGAACTCACTGAAAGAATACAGATCATTGGTGAACTAAGAGAAGAGAATGAAAAATTGAAGCATGAAATCAAAATTTAGAATCAACACAACGAATTGATCAAAAAGGCTGAAGAAAGCAAAAAAACAATGGATGATTTTATTGATGGACAGAGAAGAGTCAACAACTACATAGGATTAGGGTACAATGAGAACGGTGAATCTTTCAATCAACCAAATCAAAGGAATGATTTCACAACCCTAAGATCCAAGAAGCTGTCATGCAATCACTGTGGAAAACCAGGCCACATCTCAAATATTTGCAGAAGCAAAATGAAAGGTATTTTTGAAGCACAATCTACTTTCATTGGTAATTGTTATAAATGTCAAAAGAAAGGACACAAGGCATATGAATGCAGATCCAAAGTGACAAATCCTAAGAGGAAAACCTACATGGACAAGTACTATCCTACCTGCAAGATGAATGGGCATACACATGAAGAGTGCTGGAAAAAGAATGACAAGGCTTGGACACCAAAAGAAACTGATAATAGCCACAAACCAACAAGAGTGGGTAAATCATATGTTTGGGACTATAACACATGGGTAAACTGCACAACATGTGGAAGGTACAGTCATATTGCTGCCAATTATATGAGAAAGTGGACCAGAAGGTCAAGAGGTTGGACCAATCTAGGTATGGCATGTTTGCATTGTCATAATACCATTGACAACATCAAGAGAATGAGAAACAAGATGTGGGTAAAATCCACAAACACTGAAGGTGCTGGAACAAGCAATGCAAATGGTGACACCCCATCCAATGGATCTGGTGACATCACTACATCCAACTAGATTGCACAAGTAAGTATGGAATTGCTATTAATCTCTAAGTTTTGTTGATGTTTAGTGAGAAACACTTAGTCATTCACTTAGGCATTTTTAGTTGGCTATCACTGTGGCCGAGCTAAAACTATGTAAGGCCAAGAAACATTGTCGAATAGTATTCAGTTTGCCTAGTTACATTGCCAAGCCGAGTTACATTGCCGAGCCAAGTAGGATACAGAGAAGTCAAGTGTCGAGCATAATAGTTTTTGTATACATGTCTAGAATGATTCAAAACCCTATTTTGTGAGTGCAAGAGGAAAGCAGACAAAGTGTGTGGTGACTGCATTTTTGAAGTGAAATGCACAGAGGGTTATTTTTTTAAGAAGCAAAGATCAAGCAGAGTGACAACACCGTGAAACACAGAGCAAAGTTATATCAGATTGTGAGATCATAGAAGGTACTAGAAAGAGGAGATCCATCATCAGCATCTAAGTTCATAACAAAGGATCAATACTTAAGACATTCTAATCATTGTATCAGGTGAAAATCTCTTAATAGAGTGGTTCTAGCAGACCTTTCTAAATCTCCCAACAGAGTGCTTACTTTATTGTAAGTTGAAATCCTTTCATAGGGTAGATTGTAATGATCTTTAGCTCTTAACTAGGCAGACCTTTAATAGGGTAGATTGCATTTTGTAATCAAATTTTGTAGCCTTAACAGGCACACTTTATTATTATAGTAGTGGAGAATTTTTTGGGTGTCATCCCCACCCTAGTTTTACCTATTTGGGTTTCTGGGTTACCGGGTTCTTGTGTTATGAGTTATTTATTTCATTGTGTGGATGCTATCTGATATTAAATTAGATTAATATATGTATGAATGTGGATCAGTTTGTTTTAAGTGTTTAATTTTAAAGATCTAATTCACCCCCCTCTTAGTATCTTGCTTTCCCATTATTGTATTTCCAACAATTGACATCAGAGCTTGGTTCTCTAAAAGGTCATAATCAACTTGAGAATACAGATCTTGAGATGGAGATCTACAAGATGGGTAAAGTCATCGAGAATCAAAAGATTGATATTCAGTTAGCACTACAACAACTTGAGATAGCAAGACATGAATTAAAGAAGTCCTTGACTGCAAGGAAAGATTTGGCCAAACAAATGAATGACACTCATTATCAGGAAGAAGACACCACAAATCTATTTCAGAATGGAGATTCTAATGAGAGCGATGCAGCTATAGCAGATCTAATAGAAAATAATAGTGCACCATGTGAAGAAGTCAGAAACTTGAAAAAGGAAAAAGAAGCCAAATCAATAAGAATGTGTGAAGTTGTCGAACAAAAAAAGAAAGTTGAAGATGACAAGGCTATGGTAGAAGAAGACAAAAGAATGATGACTATCAGACTTGATGAAAGAACACATGATGTACAAACAATGACAGTCAATCAAGTTGACATGGCAAATCAACTACTACTTGTGAATCAGGAGATCATTAGGAAAGACTTGGAGATTGTAAATCTTAGATCTAAGAACATTTAGTTGAAAGATGAATTGAGATCTGAGAAAGAACTTAATAACAGAGTGAATGATTTGAGTGAAGCAATGAGCTACTTTGAACAAATGGTGGAAGCATCAAGGAGATCTAAAGATTCTTTTGGATTAGGTCACACTAAACAACATACAAACACTAAAGAAGGAGAATCATCTAAGACAGGTGAAAGAAGGTATGCAAAGCCAAGAAACAACAAACCTATTTTCCACCACTGTGGGAAACTAGGTCATACAACAAATATTTTCCGAAGCAAGAATGGTAAGTCCAATCCTAAAACTAACTTCAATGGTTATTGCTTTAACTGTAATAAGTTTGGACATCAAGCACGTGAATGTAAGACAAAGGAAAGAAACACACCTAGACTCAATGGTAATTGCTATAACTATCAGAAATATTGTCATAGAGCACAAGATTGCAGATCTAAAGGTAAATAGCAGTGGACATCAAAGGTACAAGAGAAATCACCAAGAAAAGGCAATACATACAAGTGGGATTACAACACATGGAATAGTTGTAATTATTGTGGTGAGTATGGACATGTTCCAAAAAATTGCATAAGGACACATTGCAGAGGAAAGTCTAAAAGTTGGATGAATGGAAGCCTAGTTTGTCACAGTTGTCTAAAAATTGGTCATACAAGGAAAGATTGTAAGAGTAGGGTACCTGCTCCTATAGTTGAGAAAATTAGAGCACAGATGAATAAGACATGGGTTAAGAAGTCTGAACCATGCAGTAGTGAAGCTAGTGAAGCTGAGGTCACCCAATCCAATGGATCAGGTGGTCACATCATCTCCAACTATGTAAAAGAGGTATGTAAGGAACTGCATCTAAAATTCTTTTCTTACATCAGTTCCTAACATGAAATGTACCAAAGTCCATATTTGCATATGTTAAGATGCACCAGGACATTTTTTTTTTTGAAGACAAATGTCAAGATGAGCCAATTGCACTATAGGTGCCAAGCACTAATCATGGACACTAAGGCAGAGTTCTTGTGTGTGCTGAGTTTTGTTAGCCGAGTAAGTTTTGTGATGGCTGAGTTTAGTAAGCCGAGTGGGATGCAAGTTGTGTTAGAAAGCTGAGGACAGCTGGCTTGCACTAACTTAACAGGAAGAACATTCATTGCTTACCTACCTTGACACTTCAAAGTCTGTAAAGGATGAAGAGTTGATACTTCACATTTACCTTGTGATTTTTACTGTTTAAGGAGTGATTGAAGTAATTTGAAGAATTGATCTTAACAGAGTTAGCATCAAATATTTTGTTAGCGTGTCGTCGACAATCCTAAGGTGAATAGTGTGAAGTGTTACTTGCCAAGGTACTCTGTTCTTCATCTTTTAAACCCTAATTTCAAGATTATGGCTGCAATTTCTTCTACACCAACTAAGAGTATGGAGGGAGAACAAGAGCAAATTCAGTTAGTATAGAGTGATGAATGTGCACCTATCAACTTTTGAGCCATTCCTGAAAGTGCAATTCATAGTGATTTAATGGGAGCCCTCTCATCCATTCCACCCAAGGTACTTATGATCCATGATTTTTGATTGTGTAACATTGTTAAGATTGGTGAAGTAGGTGATAGTGAATTAAGGAAATCCTACAACAAATTGTGTGTCAATGGAGTTCTGAAGGGAGAATTCAAGCATTTAGCAGACAAAGGGTTAACTCATGCCCTAGATTTTCCACAAGGTTTCAAAGACAAATAGATTAAGGTCATCCTTAGCCGAGTTCATGATATGTGTATGTGGTTGGATAATGGACTAGTCAAGATTACTAAAAACATGATTCAACAAGTGACTGGATATCCTATAGTGAACGGGAAATGGACAATGAGGGACAAAAACAAAGAAGAAATTACACTAAACACTGGAGCCATATGGAACAATAGAGGTATGACTATCTATACAATTAAAGACCTAGAACTTGATTTTGGAGTAAGAGTAATAGCACATAAGTTCTATCAGTCAAGTAGATTGGATAGTGTTCCTTGTATAGCCATTGACCAGGCATGGAAAATTGTTAAGAAGAATCATACATATGATCTTGCCGAGCTATAGTAGACACAATTAGCTGAGAACCTAGCATCAATCAGAAAGGCAAAAAGCTCATCATGTAAGTTTGGTTCCTTACTAGTCTTTATATTTTTCTACATTCATGATACATTTCCTACATTGGGAAATATTGTTCGGAAAAAGGATAGACCCATTACAGTTTAGATTAGTAAATGTATTGAGAAACTAGGAAGTAATTTCAATAGCATTATGGGGAGCTATTTTGTATAATTCAAGAAGAAAATGAGATTAAGGACTAGGATTCCTAGATCACTAGTGGAGAAGCACTATGAAGAAATCTATTTTCTAGTTGATACGGATAACACATATATCCAGGCTGTAACACCCAGGATAACATGCTTAGAACCATTTCCATATAAAATTAACATTGATGAAGCATCAGCTGCGATCATTGCACTCCTAGCCAAGGCAATCAATACTATAGCAAAGAGGTTTGAAAATTTTGATGAAGCTAAAGCTAAAATTTCTAGAAGCTTGAATGAGGGAACTATGGAGAGGAAAAGAAAGAAAATTGTGAAAAACCTGAAGAAAATGGTTGGTTTAGGTAGTGACAAAGAACCTGAGGATGTACCTCTAGGCCTCACCACAGGACAAGGTGAGGATATATCTACAGAAGAGGAAGTGTGTGCATCACAAGAGATCACTAAGAAAGCTAAGGGTAAAAGACCATCAATTGTCATTGTAACCAAGCCAAGAAAAGCTAAACCTAAGGTTACACCTCCTATAGCTAATCATCCGAGGACTAGAGCATCTACTATTACTTCTCTATCAGAAGTACAAACAAAAGTGTATGAAAAGAAGAAGGTTGGAGAAAGTAGTTATGGAAAAGAAGCTAAAATTGCTCCTAAGGCTGAGCCGAGTAATCTAGCAAAGAGACCAAGGAGGAAACTAGACTTGGGGACAAATAGTGATGATGAAAAGACTGAAATTGATGAACCCAACAACATACCTAAATCAAAATTCAAGAAACCAGCTAGTATTGATGAGGTATGTGACACTTTGAGAAATTCAGCAGGGTTAGCAACTTTCAAGTTCATTAAGTTTGAGAAATTGAATAAGGTGGATAAGCACAAAGTTCAGGAAGCACTTTTGGATATGATGAGTACTTTCAAGTTAACTCCTACAAAGATAGGAAATCATGTGCTGAATGAACTATATGATTTACTGTCAAGCAAATGGGAATTTCCACTTACCACAGAGAGATAGATCAGGGAAGGAACTTTAGCCAAGGTAATAGCTGAGTTAACTTCAAAACAAAGAGCCAAATTCATTGAGGAATACAAGAATAGGTTTATTCCTAAGCTTAGAGGTTATGCTATTCTGAAAAATGATATTGAATGTGTAGTACAATAGAGTTCAAGAATTTGCAAGGGAATCTTTGGACTGATAGTTCCAAAAGATAAGAAATCTGGTGAGGGAACATTCAAGCAAAAGGCAAAAGAAGTGGAAACTACCCCTGAGACAAAGATGACTCAAGGTCAAATTTCTATAGAATAGGAAAAGACCAAAGATGCACTAGACTCAACTAATTTAGTTGATCTAACTGTAGACAGTCTGATGGATTTCATAGTTGATGATCCAAGAAATTTCAATGTCGAGGAACAAGATATGCCGAGTGGTACATAAACTAATTCGCCTATTAAGGCAACTGATACTAAAGAAGGAAAGACCACATCATCTGATGAGATAATTGAAGTCATCAAAGATTAGAAAGGTGAAGAGAAACAACAAACAAATGCACAAGAGGTAATTTCAAAGAATCCACCTATTTTAGAGGTTGTGAAAATAGTTTTAGATAGTGGAGTGGTGATAACGAATACTGTTGATAAGCCTAAACAAGAAGAGGCAATGCAAGTTTTGGTTTATCTACCAAAATCTGCATCATCCACTCCCATAGGTCCTAAAATTGGTGGTATGCCCAATCCATAGACAATATTGACAGAATTAGAAGAGGCAATGGACATTGAAACTGTCACAGGAAAATGTATTATGCAGTCAAGCATAAGTTCACCAGAGTTGAAGAAAAAGAAAGTTCTAAAGAAGAAGTCTCAAATTATAGATGTAATATTAGATGAGGTCATTGTGATTCCACAATGGGATCCCAATGAATTATCTTTTGAACAAATAGGGACTCTTCAAGAATTTCTTAAGAGGAAGACAAGATAGGAAGAGATGAAAATAGAACAGAAGCAAAAGCAGGTGTTGCATGACATCAAGGATATATTTGCAAAGGATTTTGACTTAGAGGATGAAATGCCTCAAGCTCCAATTATTGATCAATTAGTCAACATTGTATAGAAGGTAACTAATGATGACATAGAAAACAACGAAAAACTTCTACAATGGTCCAGGAGAAGATTTGAGAGCAAAGTTCTAGAGAAAATCTCAGAAGAGATTGCAAAAAAGTAGGTTGAACTTTCTATTCTTGTAGAAACTTTAGAGAAAGTTATAGCCAATGTTTGTTCTTTGTATAGGAAATTATGTGATGTTTAATTCTTCACAAAGGATAATCTATAGCTTAATGAGAAGCTATAGTTAGATTTGAGATCAACTGGCACTACTTTGGGTAAGGATACTACTTCTAGTTCTTTACATCTTTCTAAGTTGATCAATGCACAACGGAGAATAGTCGAGCTTATGGCTGAAGATGGTAAAGTTAGGGCCAAATTGATAACTATTTAGACAAGCCTATTGCCTCACTTAGAGGTAATATAGAAGGAAATTTCAATTGCAAAGGAGTTATAATAGAGAAATGCAAATCTTTCAACTGCAGAAAGTTTAGTGAGTCTAGCTGCCGAGCTAGAAATAAAATTGGAAGTTATGAAGATTTCTAAGGAAAGCTGGGATACTACATTTGAATCCACCATGCAGCTTCATAAATAATTTTTGGATAAGTAAAAATTAACCCCACCAGAAATCAGTGACAAAAACAAGGGGGAAATTGGTAAAGAAGTTGGAAATGATACAATATGATACATCAATACAGAACAGGTACACTTGTATATATTTTTTTGAAGGCATGTAAACATTTTGTATGAATAATTCAAAGTATATTTCTAGGGGAGTAATTAGTATGCTTAGGAAACATTTTGATGGAATGAAATAGAAGTAATGATAAGTTTTTTTGCCACTAATATCAAAGGGGCAGATTGTTAATCTCTAAGTTCTGTTGATGATTAGTGACCAACACTTAGTCATTCACTTAGGCAGTTTTAGTTAGCTATCACTATGGCCGAGCTAAAACTATGCAAGGCTAAGCAACATTTCTAAGAAGTATTTAGTTTGCCTAGTTACATTACCAAGTTGAGTTACATTTCTGAGTCGAGTAGGATACAAAGAAGTCAAGTGCCGAGCAGAACAATTTTTGTATACATGTCTAGAATGATTCAAACTTCAAGGATAAGTGATCTTGCTGACTTGTATAAGATTTTTGGGCTGATTGATGTATGCATTTAATATTCATCTACGGAGTTAGTTATGCATTTAATTGTTTTATCCTATGCATGATCTATTGAAAACATTAATTGTAATACCATCAAGGTATGGGTATTAGATCTTGATTGTTGATCTAGATCTCGCTATTAGACTTGAACAGATATATTAGATTACTTCTTAACCCTATTTTGTGAGTGCAAGAGGAAAGAAGATGAAGCATGTGGTGACTGCATTTTTGAAGTGAAATGCACAGAGGGTTATTTTGTTAAGAAGTAGAGATCAAGCAAAGTGACAACACGGTGAACAGCAGAGCAAAGTTATATCAGATTGTGAGATCATAGAAGGTACTGGAAAGAGGAGATCCATCATTACCATCTAAGTGCATAACAAAGGATAAATACTTGAGACATTCTAATCATTGTATCAGGTGAAAATCTCTTAACAAAGAGGTTTTAGCAAACTTTTCTAAATCTCCTAACAGAGTGCTTACTTTATTGTAAGTTTAAATCCTTTCATAGGGTAGATTGTAATGATCTTTAGCTCTTAACTGGGTAGACCTTTAATAGGGTAGATTGCATTTTGTAATCAACTTTTGTAGCCTTAACAGGCACACTTTATTACTGCAGTAGTGGAGAATTTTTTGGGTGTCATCCCCACCCCAGTTTTACCTATTTGGGTTTCTAGGTTACCAAGTTCTTGTGTTATGAGTTATTTATTTCATTGTGTGGATGCTATCTGATATTACATTAGATTCATATATGTATGAATGTGGATTAGTTTGTTTTAAGTGTTTAATTTTAAAGATTGGATTCACCCCCCCTCTCAGTATCTTTCTTTCCCATTATTGTATTTCCAACAATTGCATTATGACAAGTTACATTATACATCGGTTCCATTACACATAGTTCATATTGTAATATTAGAATGAATAAAGATGCAATATATTGTTATTTGCTAAACTATTGAAAAGAAACCATTGGTTATTGGGCACAATTTGCATCGGTGAACACAAAAAAAATTTAGCACTACTTACCAGAATGTATCAGGCATTACACAAATTAAGTATAAACCGATGGACATCGGTGAACGTTGAGTCAACAAAAGATGTCTTCGCAACTTTACCAACAATCATCGGTGAAAGTCACCAAAGCTAATAGCTACCTTGATGCTTTTCACAGACACCAAAGATGTTATGAATGTCTCTACCGATGAACTCAGTCTTTATATACTGATGAGTTGGTAAGCATTAATGAAAACTTAGGGGACAAAAAGTTATAAAATCCCAACGGGTAAACTCATTTTTGTACCCACAATTTTTGAGCAGAGCAAAGCGATTTTAGAGAAATTTGGAGAGTGACCCAATATGAATCAATTTGACATGAAGCATTCACATTCATAGGCAATCATAGAGAATATGTAAGTAATCACATTCACCGATCACACTATTTTATTTATGAAAAGCCCTAAATTTCAGCAAACATGATGGCATCGACTTCTAGAGTTGAGAAAATTAAGGAAGATAAGAAGAAATCCTTAAAGCTTGTCAGCAGAGGCTAGTGTGCTGAACCCAAATACAAGCTGCACCTTGAAATAACTTCACAACCTGACAATTCTAGAGCATTCTCTAGAATCCCACCTAGGGTTTTACTAGTAGAGGATGTAAGGTCCTATATTCACTGCAAGATCTCAAAAATAGGAGATATAGACCTAGATAATGCCTACAGGGCACTATGTGATGACGCTAGAAAGATCAAAGAAGAGAGAAAACATTTGGAAGTAAAGGGGCTCATGAATGCACTGTATTTTCCCAAAGTATTCAAAACATAATGGATAAAGATTGTTCTTAGTAGAGTTCACAACAAGAATTTATGACTTAATAAGCCAAAACCAATGAATAAGGATGTTATTCATGCGGTTACTAGTTATCCTACAACCAATAAACCACAAGCTCACAAGCACCCATCCCTGGAAGAAGTGGAAAAATTGACTGGTGCTAATTCAGATAAGAGAGCACTAAAGGTCAACACCATTACGGATGTAGAGTTGAAGTTTGGAGCATGTGTTGTTGGATATAAAATTTTCCAAGAAAGCAGAATGAATAGCATATCAAGTACAACTATGAGCACAACATACAAGATCATCAAACAGGGAAAGAAGATGGATCTTGCAAAGATCCTATTACATCAAATGGAGGAGAATATGTGCACAATAAGATCTTCAAGGACAAACACTTGTAAGTTTGGTTCCCTCATATTGTGCATATTCTTTTACTTTGAAGAATACTTTACTTCAATAGGAAAAGTTGTATGGGACACAAGTAGACCCATAACCATTCAGATAGGTGAATTCATAGAATCACTAGGAACAGATTTTATTAATTTTATGCATGAGTATTTCAAAACCATTAAGGAATTGTTGCAAGCCAGAACAAGAATTCCTAAAAATCTGATAGAGGAACACAGAGAGAACATATGTTTCATGGTAGATACTAATTTCACGTACATCCAAGCAGTAGTACCTAGGAAATCATGGCTTTCAAAGTTAGAATATGAAATCAAAGCAAGAATAGCCAATGAGTGCATTGAGGCACTACTAAATGAACCAGTGGACAACAAACAACTAAGATTTGGCACCTATGAAGAGGCCAAACAAAAGATTAAAACAAATCTTGTTGTCAAGAAGGCTGTAAAATAGTCAAAAAGAATGGTGAAGAATTTGAAAAAAGAACTTGAATATATCTTCTGAATAAGAAGAAGAAAGGGAAGGTGAAGAGGAACAACAGGGTAAGGAGGAACTCACCGAGGACCAGCTACCCATTAGTGATATAGCAGATAAAAATGAATCAGAGGAAGAAAAGTTTGATTCATCACCTCCTCCTCCACCTAAGAAGTCAAGAACAAGGAGTCAAATAGCAAAGGATGCAACTCCTCCCATGGTAAAAGGAAAGGTGTATAAAAGGAAACCTAACACATCAAAGGCAAAACAACTAGCTAGGCAACCTATCAAAAGGAGGAAATTTTTTTAGACAAATGAGGATTTAGAGGACTCAGCTATGGATGAGCCTGGAATTGCAATCAAACAAGCAAAGGAAACAACAAAGGCAACGTCAACTAGTGAAAACATTGATGAAATATGTAAGTACATTTTTGAAGCATCATCTATTGGACATCCTAAGATTAGGAAATGGTTGAGATTGGATTCTATAGAACATAATAAGATTGAAGATGCACTTATAGCTAAAATGTGTAAACACTATTATGTCCCACTACAATTCACTACATGTGATGCACCACAAGAATTGGTAATTAGAATATCTTCTAGGCTCACATTTGCACTCCATGAGGAGAAGAGGATAAGAGAAAGAGTACTTGTTTCTCTTATGCCTCCTAAATCAAAAAGAGAAGAAATCAATGAAATCATGGAGAAATATGTGAAAAGTTTCTCACCCAAAATGAGAGCTTATAAGTTTCTTGAAGAAAAGCTTATAGAACTAGAATAAGAAACCCATGATAAATGGAGCAAGATACTCAATTCTGCTGAGGAAAGCGGTTATGAGAAGGAAACTGTCAATCAAAGAGATAACTCAACAGGTGAGTTAGAAAGTGAAGAAGTTCAAATAACTAGCCAGAAACATGTTGATATTATAGATGAAGAATGACCTAAAAATAGTGAGGAAAATCAAGAAGCAAGTCCAATTCACATCAGTTTAGAGGATGAAGAAGTTACCAAAGAAGAGTTAATGATAAAAGGTAACTTAGATGAATACATAAATGATGAATCATGGTTAGAAAACATTTTCAATACCACTATAGGACAAGACTCTATAGTAGAAGTACAAAAGGATGAAGACATAAATATTGCAAAGGGCAATACCGATAGACATGATATAGCTATTGACACTGCAACAGTCAATACACCGACAAACATTAATATATTAATAGATGCTATTGATATTCAATAAAGTCAAGATAAATCATCTAAAAAGGATGATGATATACCCAAGGATATGGGTACTGATGAAAACAAAGATGTATCCAAAACTCAAAAGGATACAGATATAGAAATGAAAGATGCAACCGACAATCAACAAGAAGTGTCAAAAGAACAAAACAAAGAAGTTGATAACAAAATAGAGGATACACTGAGAAAGGGTGAAGAAAAAGATAAAAGTGAAGGAGTCAAGCAAGATGAAAGAATAAAACTTAAAGAAGATGTATCTATTGATACACCTAAGGCAAATTAGGAGATGTCTTCACCAAACCAGCTGGTGGACTCACAACAGATACAAAAGGATGCTTCATCTTCTCGACCCTCACCTACCAAGTCAACCCAATCTCAAGATTTACAAATGGTAGTACATCAATCTCCCACCCAGAAAAAGAAGAAGAAGAAAACATTGAAGAAAGACATTTTGGCTATTACACTGGATGAAGTAATAGAAGTTCCAAACTGGGATATTACCACTTTGGATAGTGATAAAATTCAAGAGTTTGGAGTGCTATGTCAAAGGAAAGCCATTCAAAATAAAATGATACAGGAACACAGGGAAACAATGGTACTTGACAAGGAAAGAGACATTCTCCAAAAACTTGTTCCTAAGGTAAAACTTGAAGAAAATTCTACAGTTAAGGAACAAATAGCTATTCTTAGCGACGAAATCACAAACTAGAATATAGATGCAGAATAAGCTATGGAAGAACAAGCAGAAAAGAAGTATCAATACAAGTTAATTGATAAAATCACCCAAGAAGTGGTACTGAACAATGTAAATCTCTCTGAACTAACTAATCAATTAGAGCCAATGATTGCAGAAGCAGTTACCTTAGTTCAAAAGATGTGCACGCTTGAAAAGTTTACAAAAGAAAATAGTGACAAATTAGCAGAGATAGATTCTAATGTCAGAGCAAGTGCACAAAGCCTAACCTCAAATGCAGACAATATCAAGGCGCATCATGACAAGGTCATTGAGGCTAACTGGCTAAGGCAAGAAATATGGGATGCTGAAACACAACTAAGAGGTGAGATTATAGAACTACAGGGACACATTATGCCTAATCTTACTATTCTATAGCAACATATTTCTAAAGCAAGAAACCTTATTGCAACCCCAAAGATGTCTGTAGTAGACATCATCTATGATATACATGTAAGGATATCACTTGAGTACATGGCTCTAGAAATGCTAAAGGATAAATGGGAAAAGATGATGGAGGAGATCAAGTCCTCACATTCCCACCTTTTTGACAAGATGTAAGTACCTTTGCCTTTATTATCAAAAAAGGAGGAATAGAA
>MU227378.1:1693268-1715477 GCA_018584345.1 Thuja plicata | reverse complement strand
TACTAATACATTCAGTATGTTGCACATATCATTTTTTTGATACTAATGTCAAAGGGGGAGATTGATGACATTAATTTTTCCATTAGTACACTTAGTGAAAAACATTGACAGAGATCATCGGTACAAGCACTACCGGCAGACTACAAGCATTACCAGCAGACAGTGAGCATACCCAATAGAACAAAAGGTCACAAGAAAATGCTAAGTATGGAATTGACCAACGAACACTGACAAGTGTTGCACCGACAAAGTGAATAGGACATCATCGACGGGTCAATAAAATAACATGGAGATCATTACCAATGATATAGTTTTGAGAACAAAACCAATGGAGTAGAAAATGCATACTCGATGACCAGTTCAAGAAAGGAACACTGATGGCAAAGAAAATTGACTGTCAGAACTGATAGTCAGTTAGAGAACCCGCAAATAGTGGATCTGAGATTTACATGTCAGATAAAGCATTGTACTTCTATTTATAGAGTTTTAATGTGTTTTAAATCATAACTTGAGGGTCAAACAAGCTTTATGTAAATGTTTTAAAGCATCCTAATGGATCAAAAACATATCTAACTAAAGATCAAGGTCAAGTTGTAAACCTTGGATCTAGAGTTAACTTGCAAAGCGTGAATCAAGAATTGAGCTAAAATCTACTATAAATAGATGTTCAATCAATTGTTAACACAGTGAAATAACTTGCAATAAAAATAATATTCATTTACTTAAAGGGGACTAAAGACTATGGTTTATGGTATCCTAACTCAGAAAATATACAACTTCATGTGTATACAGATGCAAATTGGGCAGGTTGTGTTGATGACATGAAGAGCACCTTAGGAGGATCAATATTTCTTGGAGACATGTTGGTCACTTGGACAAGCAAGAAGCAAAACTATATCTCTGAGTTGACAGCAGAAGCTGAGTATGTTGCAGCAACACTGAATTGTTCAATAATAGTTTGGATCAAATAGATGATTAAAGACTTTGGTATTCAGATTGATTATCCTATTGTTATTCACTGTGATAATACTAGCACTATCAATATGTTAAAGAACCCTGTGATACATGCAAAGACAAAACTCATTGAGATCAAATATCACTTTCTAAGAGAAAAAGTTGCAAACAGAGAAGTAAATTTGGATTATGTGAGCACTAAAGAATAATTAGCGGATATTTTTACAAAGCCTTTATCAAAAGATACTTTTGAGTATCTCAGGGAGAAGCTGGGAGTAATTCCCTTTCCTAAGTTTCATTAGAATTTTCAGCAAAGAAAATCAATCGTTGGTGATTGATGAATGGTGTACTACTCTACTTCTAGAGTAGTACCTGTGCTTCATGGTGTTTGGAATTTTTTGGCATGGATTTCAAAGGGGGAGTATTAGTAAGGGGGAGAATATACTCAGGGGGAGTATATAGTCATGAAAATAAAAACACAGTTAGAAGAGCAACATCAGTGAAGAGGAACCCTTGATGAGGATATTGAGAAGATTGTAAAAAGAAAGGAATCACTTTTGGATTGATGGTTTTTTTCCATATGTTTCCATCAATGTCAAAGGGGGAGATTGTTGGAGATTTGCTTCTATGCAAATTGTTGATTGTATGTTTGTCATTGATGACAACATATATATACAGCAATGTTCTATATGAAATTATCAATACAAATTTTTTAGAGCCTTGCATGTTTATTTCCATGGTGTAGACATGTTTTGGTTGCTATGTGCATTCACGCAGAAACAGATATACAGTTTCAATCAAGTTATGTTAATCAGTTTTGGCAGTTACAGTTTCTGAAGATCATCTGTGAAGAGCCGACGTAATTACATTATTTCTTGAGTTTCTACTATCTTCGGGATATGTGTATTTGTATTCATGTTTAGTAACGAGTTAATGATAATTATCTAAAGGCGCTAAATATGTTTTTATAGAAGTGAGATGATTGAGTCAATTTGGTAGAGCCGACTATATAAAGCATTGCGTCTATTCAGTTTGAGTTGCATGGTTCTAATCAGGTTGCGTGCTTTATTTGGCCGACTAAAGAAGTATTGAAGGGACTCCTAAAGCCAACTAAAGATCACACACTTTAGGGAAGAAACTTATAGTAGTTCATTTGATGAACACTAAAGTGTGAATGATAAGATGAGAGATAGAAAAAGTACAAAACAAAATGTACGTTGTATTGGGACAGTAAAGAAATTTCATTCATCAAGAAAAGATCTATGTGAAGAAGAAGTGAACGCATACAATACAGTGGAACTGATCAAGACATCAGGTCTACTCAAATAGTTCAATTATCAGATATAGTGCATATCTATTTTATTAAAGGTTGCAGCCTTCATCATTTTAGCAGTGAGCTTTTTGGACAGTGAGTCCTCACCCCTAATAAGGTTATTTGTAAAAGTCTCCCAACAGGGTCAGACCCTTAACCAGGTCACTGTACTTATTGCATTGTAAAGAACAACTCCTAATAGGGTTGCAAGATCTTCTAAAAGGGATAATTATACTCAAGTATAGTTCTTTATGGGTGCTAATTCCCACCGGGTTTTTATTTATTTGGTTTCCCCGTAACCAAAATTGTTGTGTTCTATCTTGTGCTATCTGAATGTGTTAATGCTTAATGTTATTCTGTAATTAATTGGAGAAAAGAATTAAACTAGCTGATAATGGATTCACCCCCCCTCTCAGTTATCCCTTAGGACTATTCCATCAGTCTATTGGTTTAAAGGAGACCCCACAAGATGCAGACAGGTGTCCGACAAGGTTCTAGAATTCAATGAGGTTGATGTCGCTAGGAACACGGGATTCTTGTAAGGCTTTATTGAGGATCTCTTGATAGGTGGGTGAGGTGTGAAGGAGATCCAGGATGGAAATTTGGGTAGTAGTATTCCCTAGGTGTTCCAAAATATTATGTTGGGCACTAGCAGATGGAATGAGACTTGTACCTACAACTATTATTCGACCTCAATGAGTGGTGACTGCGCATTGGTTATCGACACCCTTGACATGGATGACATTGATAAAGGACTAGACTTGGGATATGTAGCTGATGAGATTATTTTAGTTGATATATGCATTTGTATAATATTTTTTGTCAGCATTTTCTCCTTGTTTACCCTTCCCCTGATCAGAGGATTGAGTAGGATTGCCTAGGCCTTAACCTGAGGTGTGTTCAGGAAATGCATTTTGATAGATTTTAAGGCCCACATTTGGCGATGGTTGGGAAGGAGAGTCCACTTTGATCTCTTTATGGTCTATGAGATCTTGGATGTAATGTTTTAGCTTCATGCATTTGAGGGTGGTGTGTCCCTTAATACGATGGTATTCACAGTACTCGTTGTCTTTATACCAACCAGGCTTAGGTGTTGAGTCATCAAATGGCTGCATTTTTGGATACATGACTTGGTTAGCTTGGACCATTCTATGAAAGATGACATTTATGGGTTCACTTAAAGGGGTAAACATGCATTGTGGCACATTTTGAGTGTGAGACCTTTGTTTTCCATGTGGGACTGATATAGCATTTGTCTAGTTCATAAGACCTTGGTAGTTGGGTTGATATGATGTCCCTCAAGGGGGATAGATAGTCGCGCCTTGAGGGCACATGTTTTGCTAGTAAGTCAGTTGGGGATATGCAAGAGTGGGATATTGATACATGGGAGGAGGTTGAGGGTACACTGGTGGTGCTTGCTGATAAGTTTGGGTAGGTGCATTAGGACCAGCTACCACAACCTGAATGTGTTTGGTGTTAGTGGCTCTGTTAGATACTATGTTATTTTTCTTATTCCAGTATCGTGATCACTCATTATTGTGTTTTTTAGGCTGAGATTCTTTGTAGTGCTTGATGGCGCCATCTTCTATGAGACCTCATTCGAGATCCATGTCTTTATTTATGATGTCTTGATAAGTTTGTATGCAATTCATGCGCATGTGATAGGAAAGTTTAGGATGGAGGTTATTAATTAAGATTTTGATAAGATGTTGCTCAGGGGGTTGATAGGAAACCCCTGTAGTGAGCCCTTTCCAGCACTGAAGGTAATTGGCTAGGCTCTCTCCTCCCTTTTGTTTGGAATTGCATAGGTCAAGGAGTGAGAGTTCATTTTCAATGTTATGTGCGTATTGGGCAACACAATTTTTAGATAATTCAGCGAAAGTAGAGACTGTGCCATAGGGGATTTTGTAGAACAACTCGAAAGTAGTTCATCCTAGGCTATTAGGGAATAGTCTCATGAGGAAGTTATCGCTATAGGCCACTTCCTGACATGCCATGTAGAATTATTTCACATGACTCATAGGGTCTCCCTTCCCTTGATATTTATCAAATTTGGGTGTCTCAAAATGCTTGGGGAAGGGTATGGTAGTGATAGATTGATCAAATGGATAAGGACACACCTCTTCAAACTTGAATGTTTTAGCCTCGGCCCCTACTTTTAGTTTCTTGAGAGAATTCTTCATTTCCTCCCATTCATGGTTGATTTGTGGGGGAGGATTATTAACCATGATTGCATGGGTTCCTTGAACCTGATATGGATCAAATGGTGAATATGGAGGATTCTATGGGGATATTGTGGTGTTTGATATGAAATTTTTTGGTCAATGTATATGGGCTATTATGGTGGAAGTTGTGGCTGAAGAGAATATTGTAGTGGAGGAGGTGGCGGTGCTTGATAAGGTTGTTGCAACTATTGGAAGTATGCTTGTATTTGTTGAGGTGTTAGATAAGTGGGCCAAGTCTGTTGCACACCTACATAGGATGGGGGACAGGTGTTTTGCACTAGAATGCCCCCAGTGGGAACACTGAATTACTGTGGATGTGGAATGGTTTGTGATGCAGTGGAAGATGGCATGGCTAGGTAGTTGGCGTAATGAGTTTGCTATTGTTGCATGGGTTGTATGAAAGGATTAGCAAACTATTACAGTGGTTGTGCTATGAAGGGATTTTCCCCCTAGGTTTGTGGTTATGATTTACGTGTAACTTGGAGGGTGGGTTGCATAGCTGCAAAGGGGTTGAGTTTTTGTTTTTGTTGTGCTTGGGATGTGAATGGGTTGGTAATTTTCTATGGTTGTTATTGTTGGGATAGTTGCTGTTGAATAGGTTGTTGCTGGTGTTGGATTGGTTGCTATTGTTGCTGGATTGGTTGTTTTTGTTGCTAGATTGGTTGTTTCTATTGCTGGATTAGTTGTTGCTATTGGATAGGTTGGATGAGAATTTGGGGTATGACAAAGGGATTGGTAGATGATTGTTGCATGGGAGGATTTGGATTGGTTTTCATTTGTGGAAAAATTGCTGGCATATGTTGTGATTGTGTTGCTAGTTGAGCGGGGAAAGTGGACCCTTTTGGAAATAAGGGTTGGTTATAGGAGTTGGTAGGTGGCATGCCTATGGTGAAGAAAGGTAGAATAGGCATTGAGACTTGGGTGCTTTGATGCTATGAACTGGTTGTTGCAATTTGAATGGGCCAAGGAGGGATGGGTGGAATGGTGGTTTATTGCGTGCTAACCGGTGGTGGTGGAAATTGTGCTATGAATGTTGGAAATGCTTGTGAAAGCAGAGCAGCTGTGGATGGAGAAGGTGCCTACGTAGTGATAGGGGTATTTTTTGTGCTGTCGATGTTGGATCATGAGGTAGGGATCTCATGGTAGGTGAAGGTGTCGTGTGCATGATGGAGGGTGGGATGGAAGGTTGGACTACTTGTGCAATAAGAGTTCCCACATGTAGCGCTCTCTGAAGTGGATCAAAAACTTCATTTCTAGTGGGATGAAGACATTCCCTTAGAAGTGCCATAGGCCTTGTGACAAGTGTGGGTATAATCCAAGGTGGGAGTTGAAGTCCTTGTTGCTAAATGTCTAAGAGCACCTGATTACTATTACGTCCACTCATGGCATTCATCATGTGGACATGTCTTAGATGATTGATAAATGTTTCTATGGTACTCATTGTAGGAGTCTCATTAGTATCTACCTAGATGTGCTCAATTTTTTTGTTGGGTTGATGCACGCAAGTAACCATGGTGTTAGTGTTGTTAACTGTAGGATTATATGAACTAGCGGCAAGATTAGGGTCCATGTTCTTCCTCTTCTTAGTGGCTCATGTGATAGGTGGCATGAAATGACTACCTTAAGGGGATATGAGATGCAATATGTAATGCAAGGATGTTCCTAGGAAGCTAAGGATAATGGTGCTAGGACTAGGATGCATCTAGGATGATGAATATGCTCCCATGGATTAAGGATAACTTGATGCATGCAAGGATTAAGGGTTGCTTTACCTAGTGTAAGATCAAGTGGATGTGATTGTCTACCTAAGACATACTTGTGGTCTTTGGCGGACATAATTCTCTATCAATGAGAACCAACCTTTTGATCAAGGTGATGAGGTTGCAAAGGCAAAGGGGATTATCCTAGACAATGCTTAGTTAAGGATACTTAAGGATGGGGGTTTGATTAAGATGTAGGTTTTAAGAAACTCAAAAGTGGATGCAATACCAAGTGAAGGATGTAATTAAGGATGCCTTGGATGATTATTTGGATGATGCTAGGTTGACTAGGATTGGATTGGATTATGTAGGATTATGCTAGGGTAAGTATGTGATGTGCTTCTAAATATGACAACCTTAGGGAGGTCCTAAAAATGCAAGCTAAGTGAGCTTAAGAAGAGGAGGAATGTTCATTTTTTGTGGTAAACCAGCTAGTCATATTTCTCAAATCCAACAAAAGTAGCGTTTAGATGATATTTTTCCATAAAGAGAGAAACCTTGTTGTTGTATATCACTTTGTCAAATTGTTCTTGTTTATGGGTTTCTTTCTTGATGGAATCGACTATGTGTTGGTACTTGTTATCCTCTCGGGTTGTATTGTTCTATTCTCTTTGCACGGGTGGTAACAAAGTTTTTACCTTCTTATGCTTCTTGGAATTGGTCATGTCCTATAAATAGATTTGATTTTGGATGAATAGTTGGATTTTTTAGGTCATATCTCATATAAGACCAAATTCTAAAAATTGGAGCTCACAGTAATCTACAAAAGGATGTTGTTTTGATGATTTAGCAAAGGCTTGATTTCTTTTTGATTTTCAATAGGTTTGTTCCATGGCAAGAACCAATTTCAACACAATCAAATTAGAAAATAACATTCATAGGTCTGAAAACAATCCGACAAGGGACAAAGCAACCTTGAAGGATACAAGCAAGTGACAAATTTCGTTTGTTGGGTATTCCATTGTGTTTTGGATTTGTCAATGTTGTTCAAACACTTCAATCATGCATCTACCTAAGGAATTGGCTTCGAATAAAATATTATAGACCCATTGCTTGGTAGTCCTTCAACTCACACAACAGTGTCACCCCTGAAAGGGTGCCCATGTTTTTTCCTTTTTCCAGGTATTGTTTCTGTACTACAAAGATCTCTTTCGCAACACAATACCTTAGGACACATATGATGGGGATCTTGGGGGGAGATTCTTCCCTCCCCTTGCACTATAATAAATCACCATTTAGAGGTGAATCAGGTAGCTTCTATGATTAGAGTGTTTAGTAAGTGTCTCCATTCGATTGTATCCTCTATATCCATGCAAGCATGATTCAGGTGTATAGCCCCATAGAGTGTCTTGACAAAAGTTGTCATGTAAATGTGATTGAGACCATGAGACTGCACTTAAGTTAGACGAGAGTCAAGTATAAGCTCAAATGCCAATTGACTCCCGAGGCTTTAACCCCAAAGAGTAAATTTGATTAACATGAGTTAGAGTGGTGTGGATTACACCTCATTCTCATGTGGGTCATTCTCGGGAGATTTTTCCCTCAACTGGTAGGCCCAACTAAAGGATTAATTTGAAAAACATGGATTGGCGATGAGAGGGGTCTAGATTTCTGATTTTCCCACAAGGGGAAAAGAGCATACTCTCCAACCTAATGTCATTTTCTCCCAAACATGCTAGACAAGTTTGTTCTTTCCAACGATTTATTTGTTTAAAACAAAGCAAGTGCGTCTAGGTTTTTGATCTTCCCAAAAGGAAAGAGAGAATAATCCCCTAAAAATTGCTCTGATTTAGACAATTAAATCTCCCTAATTATGCTAGGTGCATAATAAAATTATTGCGAACATGATTGTTTGGTTGATGTTGATTTGAGGAAACCTGCAAGAAAAATGTGAGTAGTTTTTAAATTGACTTCTTTGACCAAGGGTGTTGCAAGACAACTGATTAGTAGTTTCAAAATATTAACTAGTCGAAGATGCCGATTTATGAAACATAGACACTGATCAATGCTTTTCTGAACTAGCATTTGTGTAGATGCCAAAACCTGAACCAACATTTTTGCAGATGTTGTTGTACCTGCAAGTTTACAAAACACAGCAAAAAATAACAAACAAAGTTATTTTTACTTTTTTCTTAGACTTCAAATTGATCAAATTTAGCCATTTTCAAATTATCCAAACATTGAAAAGCTAGTGTTCTTTTATGATTTATCAAGATTCATTCTCTTAGTGAAATTTTGACATTATAAGTGCTTATCAAATTGATCTCTGCTAAAAACTAGAATGCTTAAGCACCCAAAAAGCAATGGGAAAGAGAATAAATCTTGAAAAAAGAAAACTATGTTTGGAAAATCTTAAATAAATAGTGCCAGGTGGAGATGCTGATGCAGGGTGCAGATGTCAGTTCAGGGCGTAGACAACCATTCAGAGAGAACTGGCATTTGCATAGATGCCTCTGTGTAAATTGCAGACACTGATCCACATGTTTGGTGAAATTTGAAAAAAAAGACAAGAATTTTAGAATGGTTTTAGGGATGTGGGACCTACCGGGCATGCCAGAATGTATTATGAGGAAAAATGTCAACCTACAATCACTCAAAAACAAGAAATCATTAGCGGGTTAGCATCTAAAATCCAATTGAGATAAAAGAAAGCAAGACAAAACAAAGTATCCTCATATCATTAGATAGAGCTAAAAAAACTTGCACCCATGAGGCTTGTTTGATTTCCTCTTTTTGGATTGGATGTGGGTGTGCTATCTTAAACACACAAATGAAGTGGATCCCCAATGCAAAATGCAACTATGAATGCAAGATTTGGGATCAAAAGAAGAGATTCAAGAGCTAGTATGAGGAACTAGTCTCAAATTCTTCAAATGATTATGCTACTATGATAATGAAATGCAATACAAGAAATAAGCTTATGATTCATTTACCAAATTAAACACTTAAAACAAAATGATCCACATTCATACATATATGAATCTAATGTAATATGAGATAGCATTCACACAATGAAATAAACAACTCATAACACAAAAAACTTGGTAACCTAGAAACCCAAATAGGTAAAACTAGGGTGGGGATGACACCCACAAAATTCTCCACTACTGTAGTAATAAAGTGTGCCTATTAGGGCTACAAAAATTGATTACAAAATGCAATCTACCCTGTTAAAGGTCTACCCGGTTAAGAGCTAATGATCATTACAATATACCCTGTGAAAGGATTTTAACTTACAATAAAGTAAGTACTCTGTTAGGAGATTTAGAAAGGTCTACTAGAACCACTATGTTAAGAGATTTTCACCTAATACAATGATTAGAATGTCTCAAGTATTGATCCTTTGTTATGCACTCAGATGCTGATGATGGGTCTCCTCTTTCTAGGACCTTCTATGATCTCACAATCTGATATAACTTTACTCTGCTATTCACTATGTTGTCACTCTGCTTGATCTCTGCTTCTTAACAAAATAACCCTCTGTATATTTTACTTCAAAAATGCAGTCACCACGCACTTCATTTTCTCTCTTACTACACACACAAAATAGGGTTTAGAAGTGATCTAATATATCTATTCAAGTCTAATAGCGAGATCTAGATCAATGATCAAGATCTAATACCTATACCATCAAGGTATTTACAATTAATGTTTACAATAGATCATGCATAGGATAAAATAATTAAATGCATAACCAACTCCGTAGAAGAATATTAAATGCATACATAAGTCAGCCCAAAAATCTTATACAAGTCAGCCAGATCACTTATCCTCAAAGTTTGAATAATTCCAGACATGTATACAAAAACTATTCTTCTCGACACTGAGTATCCTACTCAGCTCGGCATGATACTACTCAGCAACTTGAATACTGCTCGACAATATTGCTCAGCCTTGCATAGTTTTAGTTCGGCCATAGTGATAGCCAACTAAAACTGCCTATGTGAATGACTAAGTGTTGGTCACTAATCATCAACAGAACTTAGAGATTAAGAATCCCCCCTTTGATATTAGTGGCAAAAACACACTTATCATTACTTCCATTCATTCCATCAAAATGTTGCCTAAGTATACTAAGTACTCCCCCTAGGAATATACTCAGATTTAGTCATACAAAAAGTTTACATGCCTTAAAAAATATATACAAGTGTACCTATTCTGTACTGATGTATCATACTGTATCCTTTCCAACTTCCTTACCAATTTCCCCCTTATTTTTGTCACTGATTGCTGGTGGGGTTAAGTTGTACTTATCCAAAAATTGTTTATGAAGCTACAGGGTGGATTCAAATGTAGTATCCCAACTTTCCTTAGCAATCTTCATAACTTCCAGTTTTATTTCTAGCTTGGCTGCTAGACTCACTAAACTTTCTGCAGTTGAGAGATTTGTATTTCTCTGTGATAACTCCTTTGCAGTTGAAATTTCCTTCTATATTACTTCCAAGTGAGGCAACAGGCTTGTCTGAATAGTTATCAATTTGGCCCTTATTCGACCATCTTTAGCCATAATCTCAGCTATTCTCCATTGTGCATTGATCAACTTAGTAAAATGTAAAGAACTAGAAGTAGTATCCTTACCCAAAGTATTTCCAGTTGATCTCAAATATAACTATAACTTCTCAACAAGCTATAGATTATCCTTTGTGAAGAATACAACACCATATAATTTCCTATACAAAGAATAAACATTTTCTGTAACTTTCTCCAAAATTTCTACAAGTGTAGAAAGCTCAACCTGTTTTGTTGCAATGTCTTCTAAGATTTTCTCTAGAACTTTTCTCTCAAATCTCCTCTTGGACCATTGTAGAAGTTTCTCAATGTTGTTAATATCATCATCAGTTACCTTCTGTACAATGTTAACTAACTGATCAATAATTGGAGGTTGAGGCATTTCATCCTCTAAGTCAAAAGACTTTGCAAATATGTCCTTGATGTCATGCAACACCTGCTTTTGCTTTTATTCTATTTTTATCTCTTCCTATCTCTTCTTTCTCTTAAGCAATTCTTGAAGAGTCCCTATTTGTTCAAAAGATAATTCATTGGGATCCCATTATGGAATCACAATGACTTCATCTAACGTTACATCTAGAATTTGATACTTCTTCTTCAGAACTTTCTTTTTCTTCAACTCTAGTGAACTTATGCTCGGCTGCATAATACCTTTTCTTGTGATAATGTCAATGTCCATTGCCTCTTTTAATTTTGTTATTATTGTCTGTGGATTAGGCATACTTTTGGTTTTAGAACCCGTGGGAGTGGATGATGCAGAGTGTGGTAGATCAACCAACACTTGCACTGCCTCTTCTTCCTTAGGCTTATCAACAGCATCCTTCATCACTACTCCACTATCTAAAATTGTTTTGACAACCTCTAAAATAGGTGGATTCTATGAATTTACCTCTTGTGCATTTATTTGTTGTTTCCCTTCACCTTTCTGATCATTGACAACTTCAATTATCTCATCAGATGTTGTGGTCTTTCCTTCATTAGTTTCCTTAATAGGCAAATCAGTGTATGTACCACTCGACATATCTTGTTCCTCGACATTCAAATTTCTTGGATCATCAACTAAGAAATCCATCGGACTATCTGCAGTCAGATCAATAGATTTTTTTGAGTCTAATGCATCTTTGGTCTTGTCCTATTTTGTAGCAATCTAGCCTTGAGTCATCTGTGGCTCATGGGTAGTCTCCACTTCTTTTTCCTTTTGCTCGAATGTTCCCTCACCAGATTTCTTATCTTTTGGAACTATAAGTCCAAAGATTTCATTCCAAATCCTTGTACTCTATTGTACTACACCTTCAATATCATTTTTTAGAACAGCATAACCTTTGCGTTTAGGAATAAACCTATTCTTGTATTCATCAATGAATTTGGCTCTTTGTTTTGAAGTTAACCCAGGTATTACCTTGGCTAAAGTTCCTTCCCTAATTTGTCTTTCTATGATAAGTGAAAATTCCCATTTGCTTGACAAAAAATCATATAGTTCATTCAACACATGGTTTCCTATCTCTGTAGGAGTTAACTTGAAAGTGCTCATCATATCCAAAAGTGCTTCCTAAACTTTTTGTTTATCGACTTTATTCAATTTCTCATACTTAATGAACTTGGAAGTTGCTAACCCTGCTGAATTCCTCAAAGTGTCACACACCTCATCAATACTAGATAGTTTCTTGAATTGTGCTGTAGGTATGTTACTAGGTTCATCAATTTTAGTCTTTTCATCATCACTATCTATCCCCAAGTCTAGTTTCCTCCTTGGTCTCTTTGCTGGCTTACTCGGCTCAGCCTTGGGAGCAATTTTAGCTTCCTTTCCAGAACTGCTTTCTCCAACCTTCTTCTTTTCATACACTTTTGTTTGCACTTCTGCTGGAGAAGTAATAGTAGATGTTGTAGTCCTTGGACGATTAGCTATGGGAGGTGTAACCTTAGGTTTAGCTTTGCTTGGCTTGGTTACTATTACAATTGATGGTCTTTTACCCTTAGCTTTCTTAGTGATGTCCTTTGATGCACTCACTTCCTCTTCTGTAGACATATCCTCACCTTGTCTTATGGACAGGCCTAAAGGTGCATCCTCAGGTTCTTCATCACTACATAAACCAACCATTTTCTTTAGATTTTTCACAATTTTCTTTCTTTTCCTCTCCATAGTTCCCTTTGTTAAACTTCTTGAAATTTTAACTTTGGCTTCATCAAAATTTCCAAACCTTTCTTCTATAGTATCAATTGCCTCAGCTAGGAGTGCAATGATGGTAGCTGATGCTTCATCAATGTTAATTTCATATGGAAATGGTTCTAAGCATGTTACCCTGGGTGTCACAGCCTAGATATATGTGTTATTCATATCAACTAGAAAAGAATTTCTTCATAGTGCTTCTCCACTAGTGATCTAGGAATCCTAGTTCTTAATCTCATTCTCTTATTGAATTCTACAAAATAGCTCCCCATAGTGCTATTGAAATTACTTCTTAGTTTCTCAATACATTCACTAATCTAAACTGTAATGGTTCTATCCTTTTACCAAACAATATTTCCCAATGTAGGAAATGTATCCTGAATGTAGAAAAATATACAGACTAGTAACCAAACTTACATGATGAGCTTTTAGCCTTTCTGATTGATGCTAGGTTCTTGGCTAATTATGTCTACTGTAGCTTGACAAGATCATATGTATGATTCTTCTTAACAATTTTCCATGCTTGGTCAATGGCTATACAAGGAACACTATCCAATCTACTCGACTGATAGAACTTATGTGCTATTACTCTTACTCCAAAATCAAGTTCTAGGTCTTTAATTATAGAGATAGTCATACCTCTATTGTTCCATATGGCTCTAGTGTTCAGTGTAATTTCCTCTTTGCTATTATCTCTCATTGTCCATTTACCATTAACTATAGGATATCCAGTCACTCGATTAATCATGTTCTTAGTAATCTTGACTGGTCCATTTTCCAACCAAATGAACATATCATGAACTCGGCTAAGAATAACCTTAATAAATTCATCTTTGAAACCTTGTGGAAAATCTAGGGCATGAGTTAACCCTTTGTCTGCTAAATGTTTGAATTCTCCTTTCAGAACTCCATCGACACACAATTTGCTGTAGGATTTTCTTAAATCACTATCACCTACTTCACCAGTCTTTACCATGTAACACAATTGAACATCATGGATCATAAGTACCTTCGGTGTAATGGATAAGAGGGCTCTGGTTAAATCATTCTAAATTGCACTTTTAGGAACAGGTCAAAATTTGATAGGTGCACATTCATCACTTCGTACTAATTGAATTTTCTCTTGTTCTCCCTCCATACTTTTAGCTGGTATAGAAGAGCTTGCAGCCATAATCTTCAAATTAGGGTTCGAAAGATGAAGAATAGAGTACCTTGACAAGTAATGCTTTGCACTGTTCACCTTATAATTGCCAATGGCACGCTGACAAAATCTTCGATGCTAACTTCATTAAGATCAATTGTACAAATTACTCCAATTTCTCTATAAATAGTAAAAATTGCAAGGTAAAAATGAAATATCAACTATTCATCCTTTATAGACTTTGAAAGGTCAATTTAGGTAAGCAATGCATGTTTTTCCTGTTGAGTTAGTGCAAGCCAGCTGTCCTTGGCTTTCTAACATAACTTGCATCCCACTCAACTTTCTAAACTTGGCTTTCACAAAACTTACTCGGCCAACAAAACTCGGCACACACTAAAGAACTCAGCCTTAGTGTCCATGATTGGTGCTCGACACCTATAGTGAAATTGGTTCATCTCAGTATTTGTCTTCAAAAATATGTCCTGGTGCATCTTAACATATGAAAATATGGACTTTGGTACATTTCATGTTAGGAACTGATGTAAGATAATAATTTAAGATGAAGTTCCTTACAGACCTCTTTTACTTAGTTGGAGATGATGTGATCACCTGATCCATTGGATTGGGTGACCTTGGCTTCACTAGCTTCACTTCTGCATGGTTCAAACTTCTTAACCCATGTCTTGTTCATCTGTGCTCTAATTTTCTCAACAATAGGAGCAGGTACCCTAGTCTGACAATCTTTCCTTGTATGACCAATTTTCAGACAAGTGTAACAAACTAGGCTTCCGTTCATCCAACTTTTAGACTTTCCTTTGAAATGTGTCCTTATGCAATTTTCTGGAACATGTCCATACTCACCATAGTAATGAAAACTATGCCATGTGTTGTAGTCCCACTTGTAATTATTTCCTTTTCTTGGTGGTTTCTCTTGTGCCTTTGATGTCCACTACTTTTTACCTTTAGATATGCAATCTTGTGCTCTGTGACCATATTTCTGAAAGTTATAGCAATTACCATTGAGTCTAGGTGTGTTGCTTTCCTTTGTCTTACATTCACATGCTTGATGTCCAAACTTATTAGAGTTAAAGAAATAACCATTAAAGTTAGTTTTTGGATTGGACTTACCATTCTTGCTTTGGAAAATGTTTGTTGTATGACCTGGTTTCCCACAGTGGTGGCAGACAAGTTTGTTGCTTCTTGGATTTTCATACCTTCTTTCACCTATCTTAGATGATTCTCCTTTTTCAGTGTTTGTATGTTGTTCAATGTGATCTAATCTAGAATAATCTTTAGGTCTTCTTGATGCTTCCACCAGTTGTTCAAAGTAGCTCATAGCTGCACTCAGATCATACACTCTATTATTAATTTCTTTCTCAGATCTCAATTCATCTTTCAACTGACTGTTCTCAGATCTAAGATTTATAATCTCCAAGTCTTTCCTACTGATCTCCTGATTCACAAGTAGTAATTGATTTTCTATGTCAACTTGATTGACTATCATTGTTTGTACATCATGTGTTCTTTCATCAAATATGATAGTCATCATTCTTTTGTCTTCTTCTACCATCGCCTTGTCATCTTCGGCTTTCTTTTTCTGTTCAAAAAATTCACACATTCTTATTGATTAGGCTTCTTGTTCCTTTTTTCAAGTTTCTGACTTCTTCACATAGTGCACTGTTCTTTTCCAATAGATATGCTATTGCTGCATCGCTCTTAGTAGAATCTCCATTCTAAAATATATTTGTGGTGTCCTCTTCCTAATAATGACTGTCATTCATTTGTTTGGCCAAATCTTTCCTTGCAGTCAAGGGCTTCTTTAATTCCTATCTTGCTGTCTCAAGTTGTTGTAGTGCTAGCTGAATATCAATCTTTTGATTCTCAATGACTTTACCCATCTTTTAGATCTCCATCTCAAGATCTGTATTCTCAAGCTGATTATGACCTTTTTAAAGAACTGTTCTCTGATACCAATTGTTGAAAATACAAAAATGGGAAAGCAAGATACTGAGAGGGGGGGGTGAATCAGATCTTCAAAATTAAACACTTAAAACAAACTGATCCACATCCATACATATATGAATCTAATGTAATATCAAATAGCATTCACACAATGAAATAAACAACTCATAACACAAAAAACTTGGTAACCCAGAAACCCAAATAGGTAAAATTGGGGTGGGGATGACACCCACAAAATTCTCCACTACTGCAGTAATAAAGTGTGCCTGTTAGGGCTACAAAAATTGATTAAAAAATGCAATCTACCCTGTTAAAGGTCTACCCAGTTAAGAGCTAAATATCATTACAATCTACCCTATGAAAGGATTTTAACTTACAATAAAGTAAAAACTCTGTTAGGATATTTAGAAAGGTCTGCTAGAACCACTCTGTTAAGATATTTTCACCTGATACAATGATTAAAATATCTCAAGTATTGATCCTTCACTATGCACTCAGATATTGATGACGAATCTCCTCTTTCTAGTACCTTCTATGATCTCACAATCTGATATAACTTTACTTTGTTGTTCACTGTGTTGTCACTCTACTTGATCTTTGTTTCTTAACAAAATAACCCTTTGTGCATTTTACTTCAAAAATGCAGTCACCACACACTTCGTCTACTCTCTTACTAAACACACAAAATATGGTTTAGAAGTGATCTAATATATCTCTTCAAGTCTGATAGTGAGATCTAGATCAATGATCAAGATCTAATACCTATACCATCAAGGTATTTACAATTAATGTTTATAATAGATCATGCATAGGATAAAACAATTAAATGCATAACCAACTCCGTAAAAGAATATTAAATGCATACATAAGTCGGTCCAAAAATCTTATACAAGTCGGCCAAATCACTTATCCTCGAAGTTTGAATCATTCCAGACATGTATACAAAAACTATTCTTCTCAGCACTGAGTATCCTACTCGGCTCGACATGATACTACTCGACAACCTGAATACTGCTCAACAATGTTGCTCGGCCTTGCATAGTTTTAGCTCGGCCACAATAATAGCCAACTAAAATTGCCTAAGTGAATGACTAAGTGTTGGTCACTAATCATCAACAGAACTTAGAGATTAACAGCATGTGATTTGTAAGTGATTTAAGCATGAAAACATGAAACTAGTTATGAAAATCTAAAGCAATTCTAGCATACTAACAATGCACAATGAGAGATGAAAATTCAAGAGGAGAAGGCCTATATTTATAGATTTTTGGGAGAGAAGAGGAGAGCTTGGATGATGTGGCATCTATGTGGCATCCACATAAGAGCCACATAAGGGACACATAGGTTTAAAGGGATGGCTAATTTTGAGTCAAATATAGCAATAAATATTGAGTGGCTCAAGAATTCCAAGTGGGGTACAAAGGAGTAAATAGCCTTAAAGAGGAATGGGTGCCCATTTTGGAGAGAATTCTCACATGTGGGTGAGCATTCCATTAGCCTTAAAAAGGTTAGGAATCAATCCTTAAGTATGATAAGAGGACAGTTAGGTAGAGAAATATGCTTAGGAAGTGAGGTGATAGGAGTACAGTATGAATAGGGTAGGCTTAGGGTAGGTCTCTAGGTTAGATTAATAGGTTTCTAGGTAGGGTTTAGATTATAATTCAAATTAGATTTGAATAAATCATAGTTTAGAATAATTAGGGATATGAAGGAATTTTAATAAATATAAATTTATTAAAAAGGGGATTTTGTGAGGCAAATGTATTTAAATAAAATACATTAGGATAGTATTTGATCGTTGATAAATACCAATTATGAAACTATTTAATTGATTGAATTAAATAGTTAAAGAAATAAGAGGGAATTTAATATTAATAATAATATTAATATATTTGGATGTCTACACCTAGTGATTAGGTTTCCCTTGGGGTTTTGGGGTTGTGATAACCTTAACCAAGTCCTTTCCCACACTTATGATAAGTGTGAAGCATTTTGGCCTAGAGAGTTGGAGTTTTAGGGTGCATTTCCCTATTTGAGTCTTTTGGAGGCTTCCTACTACCCACTTTGCATCAATAACTATGCAAGTGACTATGAATAACCTGATATAGAGTTTAATGAGCCAAACTAGTGGTTTGACAACAACAAATAGTAATGCAATAAGGATTCTCATCCTTCTTCCTTTTATAGTTCTTATGAACTTAGGAGGGGAAACCTATTTAATTCTCTCTTAAAGGAATCAACAGACTTGAATTATATACTCTGTGAGTACAATTGCTTATGAATATATGCTCTTTTATAAGTGTAATGAATTTGAATGATTGTTCTTAAATGCTGGATGATTGAACAATTACTTGCAAAACTATAAACTAGTGTCTGATCCTATGGGCTATAGAGTCAAAATTGAATGCAAATCCACAATTAGGTGACTAATGAAAATAATTGCAACCTATATAGAATGTATTGCAAACTATCCACTCACTCCTATATATTTTTTCATCAGATCTTAAACATATATATTCAGCTTCCAAGAATCATATGAAAGAATTAATCCTTCCTTGAAGGACCTCACAAATGATTGCACAACTACCTTGCAGTTGATGTATTTAGATTCCTTAAAAATAAACACATAAAAGCTTGAACAGAAATAAAAGACACAACACAAGATATAAAATAGAGATTGCAATGTATTTTATTCATGTCTAACTGCTTCAAAATACATAAAATAGACAAAAAGTACAAAGGCTCAGACAAAATTGTAGTAGTCTGCCTTGTAATTCTATTCCATCATCCTTTAAAATGTTACAATATTCTCTATTTATAGACTAAAACCATCTTGGAATCCTTAATAATTTAGGATTCTACAAGCTTCAGATGGTTTTAAGACCTAACCCTAAAATATAGAAAGGACAAAAAATAGGAAAGAACCAAGCAGTGGATGGAAAAAAATAAAGAATAAGATCTAATTTATTCTTTATTTTCTTGTGATCTTTGGCGCCTTTGTCTGTATATGTTCAGGATAGCATCTAATATTTGTAACAAGACCTAGTGAATGCCATTACAAGATAATTTACACTAGTCTTTGTGATAGCTAACCTTCTTGTGCTCAAAGAGCACGTGGTATGTGTCCTATTCTTCATCCATTATGTCCAAGTCAATAGTGACATAAATTTTATTCTTGGGCTAATTAATATGTCCCATGCTGTAAAATATTCTTCCTTTGGCCATTCAAAGCTCTATATGTTCTCCATCTATGTCTTCTATCTCTCCCACCTGGTATCAGTAATACTCTTGACATCTATGATGAGCTTATTAAAATTTGTCTCTGCTTTAAATGCTTCATCCAAAATCTTATTATATCTTTCCATATCTAGTTTTCCCTTGTCAGAAACATAGACCTCTTTACTAGGTAGCACATTGTCAAATTCTGAGCCCCATACCCCTAGTGGCTTGATTTGATTGTCCTTTGATCTAATTGGAGGCACAAATCTATTATAGCTAGGCCCAAACTATTGGAAAGTGACAATGCAAGAAATTGTTATTTTGTCATTGCTGTCAAACTTTAACTAGTGAGACTATTGTTATCTATTTGAATACCATATCTATTGTTGATGAAGAAGATTTAGAAAGAAGACCAAGTGAATGGTTGAGTTAAGGAAACTAAAAGGGTATTTGATCAGTTAGCACTCTGGAAAAGTAATTTGTTGTTTATCTTTCAAAGATAGTTTTTCTGGTTGTTCTGTGCTGAGCAAAGTTGCTTATGGCCAGTAAAGTTGTTCGTGATGAGAAAAGTTGTGCAATGCCGAGCACGATTGAAATTGCTGAGTGGAAATAGTGATGTTGGCTAACTTACAGTAATTGGATTAATGATGAGATTTGAGATCTCTGGCCGAATTAGTCAATTTTATTGGGATATGTAATGTTAATTAAAGATTGATCCACGTCATTTAATGTATGGGTAACCATAATTAATACATGATTTCAAGATTTAATTAGAGACTACTTTGGAGAAGTAAATGTAATGCAAAGATGGAATGATCCATTGGATCTGACCTAACCTAAGATCTACGATCTTGTTTAAGTTGCAAAGATTTATCTGACCTAGACAAAGAGGTATATGATAACCTCAAGGGGTTATTCACTGTGTGTGAAAGAGTGTATGTGTATGAAAGAAGTGTGCATAGTTGATTTACTGTTTGGCATGATCTAGCAGAGAAGGCAAAATTTAGAAGCAGAAAGTTGCATGTGTGATTGCTTGATGGATTTCCAAGAAGATCAAAAAGTTGAAATGACAATGTAGGCTATTCAATAAGTTAACATCAGAGCTATAATTGGATCTAAACTGCAAAGTAATTTTTATGTATCAGATCACAACTACTGATTACTTTCTTACCATTGTATCAGTTAAATCCTTTAACAAGGTTGACTTAACAGTCATTTGTATAAATCCTCTAACAAGGTGACATTCAGGTGGAATGTTCTAATTCCTCTAACAAGGCCACTCCTAATAGGGTGATTAAATCCTTTAACCAGGTCACACCTATCAGTGTGTTATTGTAACCTTTAATAAGGTTGGCTCCTCACAAGGCATCACTTCAGAAGAGTGAAAACTTGTTAGCATGTTATTGGTGGTTTTTCCCATATTGAGTTTCTACGTTAAATATTTGTGTCAACTTGTGTAAATGCTTCTTCTTTTCTTTAATGTTATATTTCTACAAGCTAATTTCAATTGACAGTAATCTACATGAATAAGTTACTGACTTATGCTACTATTGCCAAGTAGATCTAAAATTCTGAAATTTTTATTTGCTACATCTATACCTAAGGATAACTGATTCACCCCTCCCCTCTCAGTTATTCTAAATTAATTCTAACAATTGTTATCAAAGCTTTGGTCTCCTAAAAATAGTTTGAAGGTACTTGGAGCAAAAAGATCAAGATGTATAAGGAGGTTCCTACGCTAAACAAAGATAACTTCCCTGAATGGCAGAGTTTGATGAAACTAAATTTGGCTAGTATTGGAGATGATGCTAAGTGACTTATTAAACATGCCTAGATACCACCTACTACTCCTCTCATAGCTGCACAACTAAAAGAAAAGCAAGAGCACAATCAAGCAATGTTGGAGATCGCCTACTCATTGATCTATTCAGAGTTTGATGATATAAAGAGCTGCACAAATGCAAAGTAGATGTAGGAAAAACTTGCAACTGTCTATGGTGGAGACACAAATGTGTTGAGGGCTAAATTAGAAAGTCTAAGAGGTAAGTTTGATGAGATGAAAATGCAAGAAGATGAAAATGTCATTCAGTACTATGGTAGAGTAAAAGAAGTTGTAAATTCCATTAGAGGGGATAATGGAACAATTGATGAGAACATCATTATGAGCAAGGTACTGAGAACTTTACTTCCTATATATGCTATTAGAGTTTTTGCAATTCAAGAATTGAGATGTACTCCTAACAATAATCTGAATCTGGAAAATCTGATAGGAAGACTCACTGAATTTTAAATGTCAAACTATGATAACTATAATCCACAAGGGATTGAATCTTCTTTTAGATCACAGCTGGTTGTCAATAAATCTAAAAAGGAAAGAAACATGTGGACAATGACAGTGATACTTCTGATGATGATCTTGAAGAACTTGAGGCACTTATGGCAAAAAGGATTTCTAGAGGAAAAGGAAAATACAAAGGTAAACTTCCTATTATTTTTTTTTCATGCAACAAAGTTGGTCATATAGCTGCTAGATGTCCTAAAAAAAATGAAAAAGATGAAAGAAGGGACAAAAAATACAAAGAATAGAAAGACAGAAAGGATGACTGAGACTTCAAGAAATATAAGGACAACAAAGACAAAGGTAAGAAATCTTGTTATATTGTTGAAGAAACTTCTGACAATGACACTGATAATTCTCATGACAATGATATAGAAGTTGTTTATGTTGCAATGAAAGAAGATTCTGATGATGATGAGAAAACTACACTAATCTCTTATATGAGTAAAAATGATCATTGGATCATTGATAGTGGTTGTTCCCATCATATGACTAGTGACAAAGATAAGTTTGAAACAATAAACCAATGTAAAGGAGGATATGTAAAATTTGGTAATGATTCACCATGTCTTATCAAAGGTAAAGGATTGATTAACCTGACTGACAAAATCAGATGTGATGA
>MU227378.1:1668195-1693176 GCA_018584345.1 Thuja plicata | reverse complement strand
GGTGATCAGACTAAAGGTAACTTATTTTATCTGGATTTATCTGAAGAAACATGTTTGTTTGCACAGTACAATGATGTTTGGTTATGGCATAAGAGGTTGTGTCATGTGAACTTTGATAACTTGGTAAACATAAGTAAACTAAAAATGGTTAGAAGGCTACCTAAGTTAAAGAAACCTAAGAATGCTATGTGTAAACAATGTCAACTAGGAAAGATGACTAAGTCTAGTTTCAAGAGTAAAACACATGTATCAAAGCAAATTCTAGAATTGGTCCATACTAATCTTTGTGGTCCCATTGGAGAAATAAGTTATTGTGGTGCTAGATACTTTATTCTATTTGTTGATGATTATTCAAGGATGATGACTATAATGTTTCTCAAGGAAAAATCTGATACATTTCAGTTATTTAAATGGTACTTAGCTAAGTTGAAAAGGAAACAGGTAAAAGTTTGAAATGCTTAAGATCTGACAGAGGTGGAGAATTTATTTCTAATGAGTTTAACAGGTTTTGCAATGACCAAGGCATAAAGAGATAGATGTCCACACCCAAGACTCCTCCACAAAATGGTATTGCTGAATGAAGGAACAGATCTATCATGGACTGTGCAAGAACACTAATGATGGAGAAAAATGTTGCACAAAAATACTGGAAAGAAGCTATAAGTACTGCAGTCTATACACTAAATAGAGTTCAAGTCAAGAAAGGTACAGATGCTACACCTTATGAAATTTGGTATGGGTATGCACCTAGTGTAAATTATTTTAAAGTATTTGGAAGCAAATGTTTTATACTAAAAGACAACAAAAATGGAAAACTAGATGCTAAAGTTGAAGAAGGCATATTCCTTGGTTATTCAACAAAAAGAAAAGCTTACAAATGTTTGAATTCTAATACTAACAAAATTGTTGAAAGTAAAAATGTAAGAATTGATGAGTTTATAGAAAGAAATGAAGCTGAAAGTACACAAGAGCCTGAAAGCTACAGATCATTCATATATCTGGGTGAGGAAGATTCCAATTAACTACCTGAGACTACTAATGAACAACAACATGCACCTATTGAGTCACAGAGTGGAGTTGTCGAGAAACTGGAAGTAAATGCTGAGCTATCTGATGGAGATACTGAGTCACAGAATCACCCAGAACTGAATACAAATGATGAACCTAAAGCAAGGATTGAGCCTACCCTAGAAAAATATGAGAGAATAAATGACAATTCTAATCAAATAATTGGGTCAAAGGATTTTGCTATTATGACAAGAAGTAAGTTGAAAAATGACACATGTCTATTATGTGAATTTGAGCCCAAAATAGTGAAAGATGCTTTAGAAAATGAAGATTAGATACAAGCAATGAATGAGGAAATTGAACAAATTGAGAAGAAAAAAACTTGGACACTTGTACCTAGGCCAAAGGATAAAAATGTAATTGGCACAAAGTGGGTATTCAAGAACAAACTGAATGAACATGAAGATGTGACAAGAAACAAAGCTAGACTGGTATGCAAGGGTTATGCATAGGAGGAAGGAATTGACTACAGTGAAACCTTCACCCTAGTTGCAAGATTGGAAGGTGTCAGAACCTTACTTGCATATGCAACCTATAAAGGATTCAAAGTTTATCAGATGGATGTGAAATCTGCATTTCTCAATGGTATCTTGGAAGAAGAAGTGTATATTGAGAAAGCTGATGGTTTTATAGACCCAAACAAAAGGGATATGGTTTGTAGATTGCACAAAGAATTATATGGGTTGAAGCAAGCGCCAAGAGCATGGTATGAGATATTGCACAATTATCTGATCAAGATTGGATTTGCAAGAACCAATGACAACAACAACTTGTACTTGAAGACAGAGCAAAGAAAAGGTACATTATTAGCTAAAAATTTTGTGGATGACATCATATTTAGTGGACAAGATGTGTTGTCAAAAATTTGCAACAGAGATGCAAATTGAGTTTGATATGTCTATGTTTGGTGAAATAAAATTCTTTGTTGGCTTACAAATTTATCAAATGAAGAATGGTATCTATATCACTCAATCTAAATATATCAAAGAGATACATAAAATTTTTGGAATGGAAGAATCCAAACCAGTGAGTACACCCATGGCTACTAGATAGAAGCTGACAAAAGATGATGACACAAAAGAAGTGAACCAAACACTCTATAGGTCAATGACTAGAAAACTACAGTATGTTGTACACAGTAGACCTGATATTGCCCTAGCTGTTGGGATTGTTGCAAGGTTTTCTGCTAACACCAAGGAAACTCACATGATGGCAGTCAAAAGGATTCTAAGATATTTGAAAGGAATTGAGGACTATGGTCTATACTACAAAAAGAATGACAAGTTTTAACTCAGAGTTTACACTGACTCTAACTAGGCTAGAAATGTTGATGATAGGAAAAGAACTACTAGTGGAGCATTTCTTTTAGGAAAGAGATTGATCTCCTGGACAAGCAAGAAATAGAAATGCACCTCACAATCTACAACTGAAGCTGAGTATGTGGTAGCAATAGTTAATTGCTCTAACATTGTGTGGTTAAAGATACTACTGAAAGGTATGAAGGAAGAAATCACTGACCCAGTTGTTATATATTGTGATAACACAAGTGCTATTAATATTTCTAAATATCCTGTTATGCACTCAAAGACAAAGCATATAGCTCTCAAGTATCATTACTTGAGGGAGCTAGTTTAGAGTAAAGAAGTGAGATTGGATTATGTGAACACCAAAGAACAATTAGTAGACATATTCACAAAAGCATTACCCAAGGATGCTCATGAGTATCTACGAGGTAAATTGGGGGTGATTCCCCTCACTGAGGCTAATTAAGTTATGTATGATACTGTTGCATCAAATATTTCATTTAGAATATCTGACACATTGATGCATAGTAAGTCACACTTTAGGATGCTGGCTAAAGTTGTGAAGATGAACAAGGACAGAAAAGAAAAACCAGTCATAATCAAGATGATAGGATCAACATGATACTAAAGATCTACATGATAATGATATCAACGTCTTTGGCATTATTGTCAAAGAGGGAGAGATTACCTATCAAGAGGAAGAGATTTCCGACAAAGAGAGATTGCAAAGAAGGAAAGACTACATAGAGGCAAAAGTTACTATTGAAAACATTGAAGTGATTATCTACTCAGAGGGAGTCTACAGATGATTAGACATAGATGATGACAGTGTAATTACAAACACATAGGGAGAAATGTTTTACAGATAAGAATCAGAATGAAGCTAAAGACATAAATGAAAATTCATTCATATCAAGGAACACAGATGACTTTTTGGATTGGTTGGTAACTATGCTTATCATTGTTTTAATATTTTGTGTTGCCATCAATGCCAAAGAGGGAGATTGTTGGAAAGTGACAATGCAAGCAATTGTTATTTTGTCATTGCTGTCAAACCTTAATTGGTGAGACTATTGTTATCTTTTTGAATACCATATCTATTGTTAATGAAGAAGATTTAACAAGAAGACCAAGTGAATGGTTGAGTTAAGGCAACTAAAAGGGTATTTGATCAGTTGGCACTCTAGCAAAGTAATTTGTTGTTTATCTTTCAAAGACAATTTTTCTAGCTGTTCTATGCCGAGAAAAGTTTCTTGTGCCGAGTAAAGTTGTTCGTGATGAGAAAAGTTGTTCAATGTAGAGCATCATTGAAATTGCCAAGTGGAAACAGTGATCTTGGCCGACTTACAGTAATTGGATTAATGATGAGATTTGAGATCTTTGGCCAACTTAGTCAATTTTATTGGGATATGTAATGTTAATTAAAGATTTATCCACATCATTTAATGTTTGGGTAACCGTAATTAATGCATGGTTTCAAGATTTAATTAGAGACTACTTTGGAGAAGTAAATGTAATGCAAAGATGGAATGATCCATTGGATCTGACCTAACCTAAGATCTATGATCTTGTTTAAGCGGCAAAGATTTATCTAACCTAGATAGAGAGGTATATGATAACCTCAAGGGGTTATTCACTATGTGTGGAAGAGTGTATGTGTATGCAAGAAGTTTGCATAGTTGATTTACTATTTGGCATGATCTAGTAGAGAAGGCAAAAGTAGAAAGTTGCATGTGTGATTGCTTGATGGATTTCCAAGCAGATCAGAAGGTTGAAATGACAATGCAGGCTATTCAATAAGTTAACATTAGAGTTGTAATTGGATATGAATTGCAAAGTAAGTTGTATGTATCAGATCACAACTGCTGATTACTTTCTTACCATTGTATCAGTTAAATCCTTTAACAAGGTTGACTTAACAGTCATTTGTATAAATCCTCTAACAAGGTGACATTCAGGTGGAATTTTCTAAGTCCTCTAACAAGGCCACTCCTGATAGGGTGATTAAATCCTTTAACTAGGTCACACCTAGCAGTGTGTTATTGTAACCTTTAACAGGGTTGGCTCCTCACAGGGCATCACTTCAGAATAGTGAAAACTTGGTAGCATGTTACTAGTGGTTTTTCCCATATTGGGTTTCCACATTAAATATTTGTGTCAAGTTGTGTAAATGCTTATGGTTTTCTTTACTATTATATTTCTACAAGCTAATTTCAATTGACAGTAATCTGCATGATTAAGTTGCTGACTTATGCTACTGTTTCTGAGTAGATCTAAAATTTTGAAATTTTTATTTGCTACATCTAGACTTGGGGATAACTAATTCACCCCTCCCCTCTCAGTTATTCTAAATTCATTCTAAAATAAACATGTTCAACGTCGCCTCAATCTAATTAGCCTTTCCTTTGAAAAAGGACAAGGTGGCTCCTATCTTCTCTATCTCAACTCCAACCTAGGTTACCACCTCTAGTAGGTCTGACCTATGTGGTTGCAAAGATGCCAACCTTTCAAACAATCTTGTTCTCCCTGACCATGTTGCATAATATGGGTTCAAAATTTGGACAAAATTGTTAACTTCTACTTACAAGCCTAGAAATTTTCCATAGGCTCCATAAAGTATATCAATCTTAACCTTTATTATATTTACCCTATGCTGAAAATTTTTAGTTAGTGCACCCAAAACAACTTCATTGTGCTCACTAGTAGCCTACCCTATTTATGTTGTAGCATGCTCAGTTTCCTCTGTTTGTATCTCAGCATCTTTTACCTCTTGGTGCTCTGGAGAGGAAACCTTAGGCATATCAAGCAGTTTTTGTGTAAGCTCTGTAATCAACTTCTCTTGTGCCTTGATTTTGATTAGACCCAACTCCCTGTCCTTGAATATATCACTAGTTTCACTTGTTAGTTTCTTAAATCTTTCAGACATTTGGGCAGCCTGGGCCTCATTCAACTGTGCAAAATGGGTGAGTACTTGGGAAATATCCAAGTTTCCTATATTCTGGATAGATCAGATGATCTTTTTCCCTTCCATCTTCTCTTGTATGTTTATTAATGAAGGCTTTTGATCTTTTAGAGCTAGGCTCCACATTGCTAAGGCCTAGGATTTTGGATTGTATCCAAATCCTCTCATCATCTCTCAAACATGTATTTCTGATGACAACTTTATAGCAGGTTGTTTCCTTATCTGATCTATTATGAAGGTAGAGGTCAAGTCCCATGCTTCCACCAATAACATCCCTTTGGAATTTACCAATTGACTTGCTTCCTCTAGTGTGATTTTCTATGATTCAAGATCATAATCCTACAATACTTGTAAGCCTCACTAGTTATTGGATCTCCTCCTACCAATTACAGTTGTGCACCAAAATGTTTTTTTTTATTCCAGACAAGAAACTCTTTGAACTATTTGGTCTTGATGAAATTGTCATCTTTTAAGAATTTATCTTGGTGTATCAATCTCTCATCAGTGCATTTCATGAGAGGTAATTTTATTTCCTCTTCATCATCTTTTTGTAGCTTCTTTCTTTCTCTTATCTACTTCCTTAGCTGATGGTCATAGGCTCTATTACTAGTAATAAGAGCACCAATTCTATCTTTTTTCTTCTCCTTTTTCTATGATGTCTCCCCTACTTCTATCCTTTGTCTCTTTTGTGGGGGCTCATTAGTGACCTCAGTCTCTACGACCTCTGTTAGGTCAATTATATTCTCTCCCTCAGCTCCACGTTCTTCAACAAAAGGCTGATCTACTGGAGGGGAGCTAGAAACTAAATACTCCTCATCACTGTCTTCATCATACTCTGATGATGAATTCCCTTTATGGCCCTTTTCTGGTACTATAAGTGCATCTTCAAGTTTATTTCACAACAGAGTATGGGACTCAATCATGGCATCAAGTCTTTTCAAGTATGGGAAATTTGGGAAGAAACCCACAAAAGAGATGCCTTTCCTCTTTACTTGTCTCTCTAAGTCCATCAATTCATTAAATTTTTTGGCCCTTTTATCGACCTCCTCATCCTCCAGTATATTCTTTGTGATGTCTTCATCCATACATTCCTCATGATCCTTTGTGTATGGAATGGTGGGTTTCAACAACTTCTTGGCACTCAGTATAAATCCTTATGTTTCTATGTATTTGTAGAGGGCTACATTCCTTCTATAGTGGCTCATCTAATTATTTAATCAACCTATTACCCTTTTATAATTTCTAAAATTATAAATTCTGAACTGCCTGGAGGTGAATGTTCCCTTCCTAGGAGGAGCCAGGTGCTCCCTGTCTATCAAGATCAGCTATCTAATAAATTTCATTGCTGCAATCCTGGGTGGCACATGGAATGGTAAAACATGGGGTGGGTGAGTACAACCATACACCCTGATCAATGTAAAATTCTTCTCATAATATAAGTCTTCCCAATTGTGGTCCCCTAGCCACTTATCAAAATATTGGCATGGCTTTAGTAGTTGCAGTACCTTCACTAGTAGCCTTGTCTTGTCTACTCCTAGACACTTAAGTATTGGATAAACTATCTAGTTTTCAAAAGCACAAAATTCATGTTCCCTAAAAGTATAATTCCTCAGTCTCAACCAAAACTAAATGGGGTTGGCTTGATTTTGATGAAACCTTTGAGGCCTCAAATACTGGAAATTCATGATAGGAAAGTTGTAGTACAAAATAAAATGCATTAATATGGAATAATGCATGAATTTGGGGTTGTTTTCCTTATTCTGGATATCAATAAATCCTTGATGCATTTTATCGATTATATAATGAATATAATCATAATTGGTACTGGTATGAGGGATCTGCATATCTAGGACCATCATAAGGATATCTAAGGTTATTCTCTTAGGTTCTCCATGCTTTCCCAACACTCTACATTATACATATGAAATGTACTTCATATAGAAGTTAAGGTCTTTGTAGTAATAGGGAGCGGTTCTTGGAATAGGTGCTATATAATTCTTCATTTTCCTTGGCACATGAAACTCCTAGATTAATTTGGATGTAATACCAAACTCTCTAGTATACCTATTCTCTAAACTCTTCAAATTTATCTCTGTGGCCATTGGATGACATACATTGAATTCTTTCATGAACAAGTTCCTATCTAGGGTTACTAGGGCTTTCCCATCATCCCTTTTTATAGTTTTTGTTAGGGCATCATACCTGCTGGTCATTTCTAAGATGAAATCAACATCTACAAAGATGTCAGGGACTATTAATTTAGCTATTCCACAGGTCCATGGATTTGAAATTGGCACAACTTCATCACTATTTTTATAAAAGTAATTCAAAAAGGGAATAACCAGAAGAGCCTAGAGTTTTAGCATCCCTAATGTAGTGAAAATCATCTAGGAGAGTATCGGCATTTACCTTTCTATTTTGACTTGATCCAGGTAACATAGAGATGAATTTTTTAGAATAATTCTGCTTCCCTTTCATGTCATCATCAGCATTACCACTTCTTCAACTGGTAGAAGCTACACTCATTGCCTAACTCATATTTCTGACTGTTGTGTTCCAATTTATCTCACTGATATTGAGATAAATCTATCTCTAGATCACACACTTTCAACTCTTAATCACCCAATCTATTCTAGAGCACTGATAACCACTTGAATTCCTCAAATTCTAGACTGAAAATTGGCTTATTTTACTCTGTAAATTTGAGAAACTCTATTTTTTGCACACACTGATAACTTAGCAGATTCTTTCTCTGAAACAATACATTCTTGGTAAGAAGAAATGATTAATGATAACCCCTATTTATCTCTAAATCATTAATGCATAATTCACATAATTGTGATCTAATCCCTTCTGACTTCAATTCCTCATGTTGGGAAATTAGTTTCTATTCTAGCCGTAGCCTCTAAAAGTGACAACAAATTGAATATGAATGAGTTCTTTTTGATAAAAACCCATATTATATTAAAAAAAGACCCAATTTCAATCTAATTGGCTATTTCTCATATAGCTTAGCTACCCTTTAATACACTTGTCATAAATTTTTGAATTTTTATTGGTTGGTAACTATACATCCTGGCACCGAGAATAAGTCTTTACTTTAACTCTGGTTATGCTTTTAGCGACCTCGCGACTGTATAATCTCCTTTTTGCTGAATGTTTACTTTAACTATGGTTTCATACCGAGACTTAGAGACTGCCATTGGATCCTCCTTCTGATCAATGGTTATCTCCTTGTCACCAGATGAATTCACTTAACACATATTCTTTCAGAGATACTGTGGCCGAGCTTCTAACAACTGATCTTTTATCCTTGGTTTACTCAGGAGACTTAGAAACTGTGTAATCTCCTTGTCGCTGAGCATACATGTTAACTCATATTTTATTTGGAGACAATGCGACAAAATATTTCTCTCTTTATCACTTAATAATTTTACCTTTATTATTTTCATCTGGAGATAACCTAACTACCATTGATCTTTCTTTATCTGCATCTAACAGTCTACGCTGAGTCTCCAGGTTTTCAAATAAAACCCTAAATCTTCATGAGACTACATGACTTCTATCTCTAATTTGCTAGATGTATTTTTTTCTTTTCATTTTCTTTAGAGACTATGCGACTGATAAAAAAATTTCCTAACTATCCTTTGTCTCCTAATCGCCATATCACTTTTGAATTTTCAAACTTTTACAGCGATCTCGCGACTGTCGTTGGATCTCTTTTCATCTTATGGTTGTTGCCAAGTCTCTTTACTTTTAACTTAACTCTTGATTTCTTATGCGACTAGGTGAAAATACTAATGCTGAAACTGACATATAACTTAGGTTTGTTCAGGAGACTTTGCGACTGTGGAAACTTAGTTTCACTAGATGTTTTTCAAACTATAGATTTTATCACGCGACATCCCAACCACCGTTGGATCTGACTTCAGATGGACGGTTGTCACTAAATCTCCATATTCATTGAGGTATATTCTTTTCATCAGGAGATAATGTGACAAAGGATTTTTTCTAAGTCTCTAAATAGAATGGAATATTCTCTTCACTTTATGAGACTAAGTGACTAACTTCAAAGCACATGATTTATTTCCAGAACTTAAGTTTCAAAAAAGTAACTTCAAAATAGAAACTTGACTGAGATATTAGGGATTTTTACATTTTTGAACAAAGGTAACCTTAGGACTTAGGTTTTTTGACATTTTTCACTAGGTTTATGGCTAAAATCATCATTCACAGAGATATTTAGGAAATTTCAGACATGAATTTTACTGTTGAGCACAAAAATAACTAGGAACTTCAAAATTTTACTGGGCAGACTAGAAACTGGAAATAAAACCAACAATGGCTCTATCTAAGGATGAATAAAGGAAATTTTATATCAATAAATAGAGAATCTATACTTGCAAACCACTTCAAAAGATGCTGACTAACCTATTGCAGAAAGAAACACACGACTGAAAGAAACACACGTTATTTACATATAATACAGAGATATTTACTGTGCATAATTTTTTTCACTTTCAACTGAAGAAAGGTTTCAAGAACTTCCCATGCACTGGAAATTCATATTCTTCCTCATCCATGTTCTTCAAGATATATGAATCTTTACCAAAAATCTGATAAACAATAAAGGACAAAGCCATAAAGATTCAAACTTTTTATGCTTACCTTTATCATCCACTCTCACATTCCATTGGAGTACAAGGTCACCAGGTATAAAATTTTTGCAACCTTCTCTTTTATCAAATATATACTTCATGTTTTGTTGCAGCTTTATGTTCTCTTTCTCACCCTCTCTTCTAATTTCATCAAGTTCAGCTAGTTGCATTATTCTGTCATTCATTTGGTCAGAAACTTCTAGCTCTTCTTCTTGCATAAACTTGTAAACATGTAATAGATTTTTGATAGGAATCCTAGACTGTAAACCATACACAAGTTCAAATAGTGACTTACAAGTGGATTTCTTGATTGTTATCCTATCAGCCCATAGAGCTAGTTTCAACTTTGTATGCCAAGCTCTTTTATTCTTTTCTAAGGTATTCTTTAAAATATTCAGAATGCTCTTATTACTAGATTCTGCCTGGCCATTTTCCTAAGGATGATATGGGGATGAATGAGAGATTATAATCCCATATTTATTGTAGAAATATTTTATCTTATCAGATCTAAAACACATAGCATTATCCATAACTAGCTTGGCAGGGACACCAAATCTGGTTAAAATATTTTCTAGTAAAAATTCAGTAACCACTTTGCTTGTTGCTTTTTTAGTGGGAATAGCTTCAATCCAATTTGTAAAATAGTCAATGGAAACAACTATCCAACTATTTCCTCCACTGGATTTCTCCAAAAATTCTCTAATAAAATCAATACCCCACATTGTAAAAGGTGCTTCAGTACTCACAGGGTTCAACAACAGGGCACCTGAGAATTTTAATTTATTTGAGAACCTCTGGAAAGGCTCACATTTCTGGACAAATGCACGAGTATCTTTAAATACACTAGGAAAATAATATCTGGCCCTGAAAATCTTATGCGAAGTGGTCTTGGTAGAAAAATGCCCACCACATATTCCAGAATGCATCTCAACTAGTACTTTCTCAGCTTGGTTTTTGTCTAAACACAACAGTAGAACACCATTTCTATCTTTCTAGTATAGATCTCCTTGAAATAAGGTGTAATTCTAAGATTGTAACTTAAGTCTTCTTTTTTGATTATCTGACATGTTTTTAGGACACTTGGCATTCTTAAGGTAATACATGATATCAACATAAAATGGCTATCTTTCAATGCTTGTTATTGTTGAATCTTTTGTCACTGTATTATTCACTTGTACCAAGTCTAGATTTTCTTTAGTCATTAGTTTTTATAAACCTTGTCCTCTAACCAATTTTTTAATATGGATTTCTAGGTTAAATTCTTGAATTCTTTTAATGCATTTACATCTCTTACCAATCACTTTTGATTGGGTAAGAATATCTTTTACTGCTGAATGAGGAACATATGGAGGAACTTTGGCACAAACTAAGTAAGGTCTAAATGATTTAGAAAATTTAACCAATGCATATGCCTGCTTCTCCATCATTTCATAGTTCAATTCTATAGCTTGGAGAGATTTTATAAATAATGCAATTGGATGTTCAAATCCCTCCTCATCCTTTTGTACTAAAACAATAGAAATAGTATGAAAAGATGCAAATGAGAACAAAGAAAATAGCTTACTGTAATTAGGAGATTTTAAAATAGGGGCCTCTTGTACTACTTGCTTGATTTTCAAAAATGCTAACTGAGACTCTTTATTCCACTGGAATTTTGCATCTTTCTTTAATAACTTAATGATTGGCTTGACAATTTCAGCAAAATTAGCAATGAATCTTCAGACAAAATTGATCTTTCCAAGGAAAGATTGTTTATATTCTTTAGAGCAGTGACCTTTTGAATAGCTTCTATTCTCTCAGGGTCTATCCTTACTCCATCTTTGGACACTGTATGTCCCAATAACTTTCCTTATGTGACTGCAAAATGACATTTTCTAGGGTTTAGTGAAACACCATATTCTAAACCTTTGTTGAATTTTTTTTTTAGATGTTCACAGTGATCCCTTACTTTTTTAGAAAACAAAGTCAAATCATCTTATTAAATAACCATGAATAGATCAATAAACTCTTTAAATGCTACACCCATGGCTCTCTGGAAAGTTCCTCCTGCATTTATTAGTCCAAAGGTCATTCTAACATATACATAAGTTCGTCATGGAGTAGTAAATGTAGTCTTTAATTGCTCTAACTCTTTTACAAGTACCTGATTGTAGCCTGAAAAGCCATCCATCATTGATAATAGCTCACAACCAGTAACTTTATGCAACATTGCTTCCATGTTTGGTAGAGAATAATCATCTTTTAAGGATGCAACATTTAGATTTATGAAATCTACACACAGTCTTATATCACCATTGTTTTTTCTAATTGGTACTAGGTTTGAAACCCAAGTTGAATGTCTGATAGGATGAATAATTCCAGCATCCTTTAATTTAATCAAATCCCATTTCATCTTGGGAGCCAATAGAGGATTAATGGGTATTTGTTTTTGTTTGAATGGTTTCACATCTGTTTTGAGTGGGATTTCATGTTGGAAAAGATCCTCTCTATAAGATTTTAAATCTTCATATGACCATGCAAAAACATGCTTATGTTTTCTCAGTAATTTTATCAGGTTGGTTCTGACATGAGATTCCAATCCTTTTCCAATATAAACTACTTGAGGAGTGATCTCCTCTAAATCCTCAATCTTGGCATTTCTTATTCTTACTGTATGTTCATTCTGATCAATAAAAAATGCCTCTAGTTCTAGCAATCCCTTATGAATCTGCTTAGAACTGAGTTGGACAACCTCATCCCCCAGTATACAATCCTTACCATCAATGACCTCAAACAAATTATTGTAAACTATGTGCTAGTATTCATAACGATCAAGGCATTGAAGAAATCTAAGGATATGTTGGTCATCCTCAAATACATTCCAGTTGTAAATATTGTTTGGGACAACTGGTCTTCTTTCAACCTCAACAATTGATACCCCATTTAAGGTCAAGTCATCAGTTTTCAAAGCCACATTAGCTAAGAAATATGCCATAATATTTCTAGACCTTTCTATCCAATTTATATTGAAGGAATCAAAGAATTCTATTTGGTCCCAAATAGCATGTCTATAAATTTTTAATTTGTCATTCTTTACAACATATTTGGACCTTACTTGGGCTACTACTAACTCCGAGTCACCATAAACTTTTAAACATTTTATACCATGTTTAGTAGAAATGTCTAGCCCTAGAAACAAGACTTCATATTCTGTTGTATTATTTGTACACTGAAAATATAATAGAAAAGATTATTTGAATGTGGTACCTGATGGAGATATAAGTGGAACTGCAACTCCTAATCCTTCTTTTGAACAGGCTCCATCAAAATACATTTTCCACAAACCATCACTCTGTGTAGTCAACTCTTTCACCAAAGGATCAACATTTTCACATTGGTGAGTACTCCTTTTGATTCTGAAATTTTCTATGTCAATATCAACAAAATAATTAATATTTGTATCCTCATGAAATTCTATCAGATGAGGTGATCTTCCTTCTCTAGACACCTTTACATTATTTCCAGCTATATTGAAAGTGGCATAGGAAAATTCACACTGAATACTGCCCCCCCATTGAAGCACTCCATTTTCTGGACAACAATATGCCATAATGTGGTGGTATATCAAACACCAGTACACTCATAGTCAACACTGTATTAGGGCATATGACTAATTTGTAAGGTAAGGCTTCAATGGTTCCAAAAACAATAATTTCTCTTGAGTCCATTGCTTGACACATCCCATGAGGAGTATCTACTTGCAAATCCATGGATCTCATAATTTTTGCTGGCATGACTGTATTAGATGCTCCTGAGTCTATCATACAATTTTTGAGCATCTTTCCATTTATTACCAATGTCAAGAAAAAGGGATCAACAACCCCTGTAGAAGTATTTGTATTTAGTTAATTCTGAGGGATCTCAAATATCATCCCCTCAGGCTCCTTTCCCTTATTGTTGAGTTTCTTTTCAATATGTTCAATTTTCTGAGGTTTTACTGGTGATACATTATTCAATACTGAAAGAACTTTATCTTTGTGTTCTTGTATTCTTATTTTCTCTAGGAATGGGACCTTCACAATAATCTAAGATAAACACTATCCCATATCTACTAGAGTATACTTTACATCAGAGGTTTTATGTTTTTCTACAATAATATTGCTTTCTTCTATTTGAATATTTACAATAGGTTCTTCCTTCTTAGATTTATTATTTTCTACTCTGGGGGAAGAAGAACTTGCTTCTGGCTCTTTATCATTTTCTACATGTACATATTTTGGTTCATTAGCTTTGTTTACTATCTTGACCTTAGGTTTATTTTCATTTTCCCTAGGTCCATCTTTTATAGGTATATATTTGGCATCTGTTTTCTTTTCTTTTATGAAGATGACTGATGGCTGACTACCAACATTACCCACAACTCTATTTCTTAGATGATAGTTGTTTCTGGCATTGTTCACTAGATTAGCAGTGATTCTGGATTTTTCTTCATCAGAGGCTTTTCTCACTACTGAGGCTTCTTGACTATTTTGGGCATAACACCTTATGTGATCAACCCTATCTTCAGCTTCACTATCTGACTAGATTTGTTGCTGATGAACTTCCAATCTACCTTGTGATCCATATATGTCATGGTTTTCAATCTCTTCATCAGAATCCATAACATGACATGAATAAGCATTATTCATACTATAATCACATAACTCATTTTCATCCTTTTCTTGCTCTTCATTTTCTTTTATATCTAAAGAAACAATGCAAAAATCAGGATTGTGTGGTGCCTCACAAGCTTCACACCAAAAGTCATCATTATACATGTGAATAGTATTTTTATGTAGGGGATCAGGAGTTCTATTCTCAAATTTTTATGTTCCTTAGTGGAAGAATAGGCTTACTATCCTTGAATTTGGTACCATAGGGGTAATTTTGCATCCTATTTTGTGGGTTATAGTTATTATTATAGGATAGTTTATTATTCTGTGGAGCCTTGTACTCTCTGTATTCAGGTTCCTTTTGATTACTCCTACTAAAGCATGGATCCTCTCTTTTACCCAATTTTCCTGATATCCTCCTATTCATCTCTATATTCACAACTATTTTATAGGCTTCTGCTAAAGTTCTTGGATTCTTATCTCTAAGTGCATAGCCCATTTTTGAATCAAAAGCATTGAAATAGGTAGCAAGACATACCTTTTGATCCAACTTCATTTTTTGAAACAGCTTATGCATAGCTTATTGGAATCTTGTATTGAACTCAGTTACTTCTTCATTTGATTTCTTCCTGTGTGTGTGATTTTTGTACCTATTACCTATGACACAACACTTCAATAGATCATTGCATTAGTGAAAACAAAAGATTAGAAACATAGCAATCACCAAAATCATTCTATTGCTTCCTATCTAGGAGGAGTATGAAAAATGCAATAATAGCCCTCAAATTATGCATTTATTAGTGACATATACAACCTAAGAATGGAAGATTCAAATTAAAACTAATCTAAATGATTGATAAACATGCATTCTAGCTCTAGAAATGAAGATTATAACAATACAACTAAGAAATAAGCTAAAAAGCAATATGAAAGTCCCTAAAACATGAGCAACATAAGATTTCTCCTTTAATTCTCCAAATGTGGGCAGCATAAGAATGCTTTCTACTCTTCAAGATCAAGGGCATTCAACAATATATTTCATAAAATTAAGAGCCAAAACAAAGGTAAGAGAAAGGGCCTATTGAGCTTAAAACTCATTCTATTTATAGAAGAAATTAGGAGTGATTTGAGATAAAAAAAAATCATTTGATTTGATTTGATTTGATTTGATTTTGATTTTGATTTGATTTGATTAATTTGATTTGATTTGATTTGATTTAGAGGGAGTCAAGCTTGAGAAAGTTGACTTTCTCAAGTGGGTTGAGTTCCTAATCATAAAATTAGGAATGTGACAACATTAGGAAGTGGGTTAGGATAGGATTAAGATTAGGATTAGGCTTAGCATGGGGGAATAGGTTGGGATGAGTTTGAACCTAGAGTCAAAGTGGTTGAGGTGGGTTAGGTTGGGGTTTAGAGGAATATTAATGAAATGAATTAAATTTATTTAATTCATTCAAAAATAGGAATATCAATTATTTAAGCTTTTAAATTCTTTTTAATAATCAATAGGACTATAGCCAATTTAATTAAATTAATTAGGCTAGGGGATTGGTTCTTTTTGCAAGTGAGCAATCAATTTAAGATTTTATTTAATTCCTTTATGATTAAATACTATAGCCATGTTTTGAATTTGGTTTGTTTTTTATTGGTTTGGATTGATTTGAATTGTATGGCTAAAGTAGTTAATATAATTTAGTGATAAAAATCACCTAGGACATTAAATCTGATTTAAAATGAATTATAACAATGTAACATTGTCATGACATAATTGGGGGTATGATCACACTTAGAGAAAATAGGGTCTATAGTCAGAGCAGACCAAATCCAGGTGGTTACATTTTCCCCTCTTTGAATTGATGTGCAAGTAGCGCATTGATTCAAAGAAAGTTTTTTGATTTTGACTTCAGAAAGATTGATAATTTCGCTCATGATCGAACAAAATACCTGATGGGATCAGTCTCACACTTGATTGAACTAAACTGATAGAATTGAATTTTAACTTGGTTGTCATCGAAAGGTCAATAAAAGATCTTAAAGATACCAATTTAGAACTTGGTTGTCGTCCAAAGATTGATAATACTGATTTTGAACTTGGTTTTTGTCCAAAATTTAGTATGAATCAGCTAGGAGCTTAATAAGAATCTTTTTAAAAATGAGGAGAGACAAGATATCCAGCTTATGAGGACCAAAGATTTCTATCCAACTGTTCTGACTTAGTTAAGGAAACTATCATGCCCCTAGTTGTTTGATAACGAAGTCATTTTAATGTTGTTTCAAGCAAAAATTTGATTGATGATAATGTGATCATGCCCCCTTGGGAATGAAATCAAAGGAAAGAAATAAAATCCCTCTGTGAGGTCAAGAAAGAATGGTTTAGAAGAAGTCAATAAACGGGGGTGTGTTTAAGAGTAAACACACTGGTACCAAGTTAATCACATTTAAAATGTGAGTTTGATTTTGTTCCCGATAGATCAAAGATTGTGGGAACCATTGATATCAGTAATAAAGATGATGTAATTAACTTGGATTTAGAATAAAATAGAAATCATTTTGAGCTCAAATTCCTTATACTTTTGCGTTTTAAAAAATGCATCACGCAAGCCCTAGATGCAACTACATGCAGACTCTTAGGGCTTGTCACTAATTTGTAGATATTGTAACATTTTTATCATCATTGGGCACTTTTCAGAATGGATACCACCGGATAGTACAACCATCACTAATACCCACTGGTATTATGATAATATGAATACTATATTTTATTGGATTGTCAGAAATAGACTTAGGTATCAAGGCATAGAAGCCAGAATAACAAAATAGTCACCTTCCTTTTAATATACCAGATTCTGATTAAGGCAAGATATTGGACCCGCAATGACCTTGAAAATTCATATCCTTGGGTACATTATGATTTGTATACCTTAGTGAGAATCTGGATCAGAAAATAGACAAGAAAATCATTTCAACCTCACCGTAGTCTACACATAACAAAGATCGAGATATATGCGGCTATCCACTCATAGTGGCTACTCTGACCATAAACATCCAAGTTAGGTGAAATTTATAGGATCATTTGGAACAATCACCATACGTAGAAAATAAAGAAAACATTATGCCCCCTATCCTTGTGACTCTTTGTCTTTGCGCAGACGTCATTGAGAAACTAAGAAGAGATAATAAATCATCAATAAAGAATCAATCAAATAAAATTTATAATTACTTAGATGCCCCTAGTTGAAAACATCATTAGCACATGAAATAATCATAATCAAACCATTATCAAACTGTGTGTTTAAGTAGTACATGTTCATTCATATGTCAAACATAGTAAAGATTCATCAATTAGAAAATGGAATATAAGCAAGATGGTGTCTCTATGCCTGTGCATTGATAGGATAATCCGTTCATGTTTGCGATCCAATATAGCCTTTGTAGGAACTCCGTTAATGTAAATGTCATGTCTAGATATGTGATGTTTGAAAAGGCACCCTTGTTTTGGAAAGTGACATCATTTTGCATGTATCAAAAATATCATGTTTGGGAGGCAAACCATCCTAGAGCAACCTAGCAACCACAACCTACCATGCTAGCAAAGATGCCCCCAGTGTAGAATGACTTATTCCTAAGAAGTAAATATAGACAAATCCCAAGTGAGGATAAGATAGCCATTTTAGGAAATGAAGTCAGCGTTCGAGCATAGGTAAAATTATGAAGGCTTAGTGTCAGCAATGCTTTGATAGATGGAGTGTAGAACACAAGTGATGCCTGATTGCCAGGTTTTCACCACTTGGCAAGATTGTTTCTTTCTTTTTGCTACCAAGATGCATGTTTTACCAGGTGCTCATCAAGGCACTTTTCTCTTTTTCAAATTTTTTTTGCTATTTTTGCTTTTTTTGAATGTTTTTGTAGTATCAAGACGCCTGTTTGCCAGGTTTTCACCAAGTATACCTTTTTTGTAGGACCCTTTCCAATGATTTTGGATTTCTTCAGGATCAATTTTCTGAATGTTTTTGGTATTTTGTAAAAGATTTTTGCTGTACAGGCTCTGCTAGCCAAACATTAAGTGCAGAACCACTTCAAATGTAGAGTGTTGATAGGATCTGGAAGAATGTCTCCTTCAAGTGTAGCTAGTTGATAAGCTCCAATCCCAAAAGTAGCAGTGATAACATAAGGTCCCAGCCAGTTAGGTTCAAACTTTCCTTTTTTTTCTTTGTTAGGCTGGTTCTTAGGATTATCTTTTAGGATGAGGTCTCCCACTTCAAATTTGCATGGTTTGACCTTCTTGTTGTAGCCTTTGGACATACGTGCTTGGTACACCTTTAGATGATCGAATGCCTATTTCCTGCACTCATCAAGTAGGTCCAAATAATTCACCCTATAGATGTGGTATTTCTCATCAGTAACAAGACCTTGTAAAGATATCCACAAAGATGGGATTTCAACCTCAATAGGTAGTACTTTCTCAACACCATAGACTAGGGAAAATGGCACGGCTCTAGTTGGTGTTCTAATGCTTGTTCTATAGGCCCATGATGCCAGATTTAGTTGTAGATTCCAGTCTCTACCAGACTTACTCACAATTCTATGTAGGATCTTGAGAATATTCTTGTTAGATGCCTCAGCCTGTCCATTACCTTAAGGATAATAGATTGAGGAACAATGTTGAGTAATGTGAAACTATGTGCAAAGGTCTTCGATATCTTGGTTTTTGAATTGGCTCCCATTGTCTATTACAATTGAAGAGGGTATCCCATATCTATAGATAATGTAGTTCAAGATGAACATAGCTACATGTTTACCAGTGTGTAGAATATTTGTAAAATATTATCAATTCTCAAGAATGATCTCATTTGTGTGCTCCCAATGTCTAGAAAGATGTAGGGTGTTACAGATGGATTGATAGATCAGAAGTGGATCAGAAAAAGTGGAGGAAGTGGGTGAATGTCACCCTCAAGAACAGTCTTCTCAAGATTACCCAAGCTAGGTAAAAAGGATATAGCAATGTAGGCTCATGAAGTGGTGCCAAATCTCATATAGGATAATGACCTGATGTCATGAAAAGTATGTAGAATATCATGTAGTCCAAAAGAGTGGACATGTCAAGAGAGTTCTTAGAAATTGTTTTTCATTTTATTTTTGTTCTTCCTTTTGATCAAGACCAAGGGGTCAACTGATAGGACAACATCATCAAGATAAGGCATAGTGTAGGATTAGTGCGAGGGCAGTGAATATCGGCTTGGAATAAGCAAGGTCATGATAATGTGCAACAGATAAGAGCAAGGGAGAAATATAATAGATGTCAACATGCAATTTTTTCATGGATAGGCTCAACCTTGTCAAGATCACCAAACAAAAAATGGATGGAAGATGTAATGGAAGGAACTTGCCCCCAAGTGGAGAGTGCAAGTAGGAGGAATTACGTGTAATGCCTGTTTTCTAGGTTTTTATTATGGTACTTATCCAAGGCACCACAAGAAGTGGTTTTCACCATAGGATGAATCTTTTTCTCTTTACTTTTTCTACCAAGGTGCCTGTTTACTAGGTTTTCACCAAGGCACTTTTTTTTCTCTTTTTTTTTTAATTTTTTAATTTTAAGGAGGAACTTATGCATCTTTATCTTTGGATAGTGCTCCTTTGAAGGATATCCTATGATAGACCAAGAAAACTGAAAGTATGCTCAAAGATGTTGATAGGGTGATGAAATGGAGAATAAGGAAGATGGAAGCCAAGATTTTATGTAATGGACTAGATGAGAGGAAAAGAAGGAATGTAAGGACCCAATATGGAAGGATAGTAGGTGACAAGATCAACATCAACACACTCTTTGAAGGGTAGTGTATGGATTGAGTTTTTGATGTATGAATGGGTAGGGATCTTGGTACACAAGGACCCAAAATGGAGGAAGTATTCAAGGTAATGGATTTTGGGACATGAGGACCCAAAATAGAGGTAGAAGATAGACAATGTGCAAAAGAAGATAAAGTGGAAACCTTTGGAAGCTTGGATGCCAATTCTGATTTTTCCTTTTTGTTCAAGCCTTTTAAGAGAGACTTGGGAATCCACATAAATTTTGATTTTCCTTCTCTTTTGGATGATTTAGAACATAATTATTCCATGATGGATTTAGGAACCCTTATTTTCTTTGATATTATTCTTTGCTCAGTGTTGGAACATATTTCTGCCATGATGGGTTTAGGAACCCATATTTTCTTTGATATTATGTTCTTCTTCATGGACCTTTGTGGTCTCTTGAATCTTTCCTTTTTCTTTGTATTCACATGTCAATTAGATTGGACATAGTGATCTTCATATGTAAGTGGATTCTTGAATTTTTGATTTCTTTGTTTGACATTCAAATTGCTTCCAAAAGACTTGGGATGTGTGGATGAATAAGGCTGATATGGATGGTTCATATCGATGTGTTGATATGGAGGTTTCAAAGATGCATGTTTTTGTTGATCTTGATAGGAGATAGGGTAAGTGGATGAAAACCTCAGAGTGGAAGATGGAGGGATATATGAACCCAATATAGATGGAAGATTTGAAGCTTTTCTCTTTTGAACATATGGACCAAGGATAGATTTGGAAGATGGAGAAGACTGATTCTTGCGTGCAAATGGAGGAATATAAGGTGTGAAATGAGTATCAACATCTTTAGAGTGAGCTTCCCGGCCAAGGATCTTTTGTTTCAAATTCATCTTCATACCGATAGGCTCATGTGTATCTTTGATAGGAGCCATTTTAACTAGAACCCTTGATGCTTGAGGCAACTTATTTTCATGTAAGGGATTTGGAGGAATAATGGTTTCTTGAGGTAGATATGGAGGTTTATATGAAAGATATGATGGAACATGCTGATCTTGACAAGGGTCTTTGTATAATGTAGGAAGAGTACCTTGCTCTTGTTTTTCAATAGAATTTTTAGAATTATTAAGATCTTTCTTTGGAGATGGAGGATTATGTAGCTCTTGAGATGGAAGGGTATCTTCTTGGAAGAAATGAAAAGATACAAGGGGATCATCTTCAGATTGTAGGGATATGGGATATTCATCAAATGTTGGAGGGGATAGTACAACGTCTTGATCTTGATCATTAGTAAGACTTATTTATTTGTTCTTTTTATTATTCTCTTGACATGGGTCCACTACAAAGGAAAAGATAGGAGTTTTAATCATCATGAGGGATTCTTGAAGGATTGTTGGGGAATTATTCAAAATAGGCCTTGAAGTACATGAAATCTTAGGGTCTTTGACCTTAGGATCATGGAATGTACTTGTTGCAAGATATAGATTAGCTTGGGTTTCTTTTAAATCCCTTGAGGGTAGACATAGTTGTCATGAAAATCATTAGGATCTTTGTGTGGTGGAGGATATTTGGATATCCTTGAAGCTTTGTCAGATGGAGGAATAGTGGAAGAAGTAGATGTAGTATGTAGCTCATTTCTAGACATAGGTTCATGATTTTGACCATGCTTGGGATTGGTATCTTCAACTTTGATTATGAAATCATCAATTAGATCTTGGATTTTATGTTTTAACTCCATGCAATGTGAATTTTTATGCTCATTGTCTTGATGATAGGGATAGTAGGTACTCACAAATGACATTCCACATGAGGTGGTTTGAGGCAATGTGATGAGATTGTTTTCAAGAAGCCCTGCCAGCATTGTTGTATAAGATCGTCTCAAAGGAGTAAATGCTCTATCCCTTGGAGATATAGATCCACTTGAACTCTCCAAAGAGATGTTGGATTCAAGATTATGAGGACATTCATCAAAGATAGGATTGAAACGATCCTGTGAAACAATCTCTTTATCAAAGATAGGATTACCATGAATAGGTTTCTCCTTTTTTGAAGAATGTGAAGACATGTGTTTCTCATTGTCATAGAAAAGAGGATATATTGATCTTAGTGAAGACCCACTTGATGAGGTATCATTTTCTTCCTTTAAGTCTTGAATTTCAGATTTCAAAGCTTGCATTTTCTTAGATAGGGTCTTAATGAGAATCTCTTCTTCCTTGTTGTTAAGACCATAGGGTCTATCCCATGTGTTTTTAGCCATCATAAGATTGTCTTGATCAAAGTCTTGGAATGGTGCCAAAAGGATTTCCAAATTTTCCCCAAATGTGTGAGTTTGGGTTTTATGTTTCAAAGTGATTGATTCCAGCGTCAGAGGATTAGAATGCCCTGATAGTGAGCTGGGAACCAATGAGAGTCAATTGTTTGAAGTAAGTGACTCCAGTGTTAGAGGGTGTTAGAGTGCCCTATTAGTGAGCTGGGAATCAAGTTGTTTAGCTGAGTGTAAAAACCACACGATTTGGGACCAATTATGAAGATCAAAAGGACATGCAAGGTAGACTTATAAACAAGTTATGAAACAATGACAGATGGACCAGTAAAAGCAACAGGACTAGACTGAAGAGCCAAAAGGGGATCCAAAAGTACTAAATTCTCTGAGAGGCAACTATACAAGTTCCCGCTATCAAAGTTTTGTCAGCTTTGTCTTGGAAGTGCGTGAAGTTTGAAGATTACATTTTGAGATTTTCCAGTGAGTGAAAAATACATGTAGACTAAGGTTTGAATTTTGTTTCTTGTTTGAAGGTGTTATCTTTTTAATGATTTTCAGTCACATCAAGCATTGTTGCATTGTTAAAGGGTGAACAAACACGTCTTTATGCCCTATTTTCTAAGTGGAGGATGAAAATCCTTGCGCGTTGCCTTAGGTACACACTCAAATGCTAATCACAATATAGCCATCACCAAGCACGCAATGGCTCCAGTCATGATGCCATATTAGCCAACTCCAAATGCAAGTGAGGGCACGATATGACGAGTGTCTTGGGGAAATTACTTTTTGCCTTGCACAAGGATTATCACCCTTTCAGGGGTAAATCAGGAATTCTTTTAGTTTAAGTGTTGTCTATGATTGGGGAATCCATCCAAAACCATCCCCCATAGAATTGCACAACGAAAAATTGAGGTGTATGGCCCTATGAGTACCTGAATATGTGTAGTCTTGCAAGAAAGATTCAAGTGGCTCCGCTCTACACATATCCAAGCATGTTCAAGGAATGATGTCAAAATTCTATGAACAAAATCAGCTCCGTCTTCTGAGGCTTTGGCCTACGAGGAAGCAATTATTTATAGTGAGTTGGAAGGGTTGGCGTAAAACCTGTCCTCACTTGGGCCATTCCCAAGAGATTTTTTTCTCAACCAGTAGGCCCTCTAATGTTTAATAAGAATACAAAGGATTGGCAAGCTTAGGAATTCTAGATTTTTTATTCTTCCGAAGAAGAAGAGCATACTCTCCTAATCCATGCCATTTTCTCCCAAAACACTTCAGTCAAAGGTTCATTCCCTCAAGCTATGTTGAGCCTGATTTAGATATTCCTAGTTTAATGAAAATACAAGTACTTGAAAGCAAATTTTATTTGTTCTTTGACAATAATTTTTAGTTCTTTGCTTGTTCAATTAAAAATCCCAAATTAGACAATGAAGTTCATTTATCCCACAAAAGTTAGGTGACTTGTGTTGTTCAATTACTTTGCCCAAATGAATTAAACGATGAGTTTGCTTTGTTCATTTACCCCAAATTCCTCTCAAATCTTAAATCAACTTCTGAGTTTCTAATTTTCCTTGAAGGAAAAGAGAATAATCCCCTGGTTGATTTATTAAGTGATTAGAAAATGTCTTTAGTTTGAAAGCATAATAAAATAGAAGTCAAGACGGGGGATTGGCTACCTGAAAACCCATAAGTTAATAGTTCCTTTCTGATTTTTAGTCTCCGACAGTGATCTACAAACAAGAATTAAGTTGTTTAAAGGACAAAGACATAAAACATCCAAAGATTAATGGTTAGACTTCTCAAATTACAATTTCAAAAACCAGTAAAATCTGAGATTTTGTGCATGTTCATTTTAAGCCTGAAAAAGAAATGTTGAATTTTGACTTTTGTTGACTTTTGACTTTTGTTGAATTTGAATTTTGTTGACTTTGAATTTTGTTGACTTTTGACTTTTGTTGACTTTTGAATTTTGTTGACTTTTGACTTTTGTTTACTTTTGACTTTTGTTGACTTTTGACTTTTGTTGACTTTGAAACCCAAAACCAAGTGTGAAATGATGTGAGTACATACACCATTCTTTTTAAACACCAAAAGTGAAATGAGAATTATTTTTTAATTAGAAGATTATGTGCTTTCTCACCAAACTAGATGGCTAACCTGTAGACTTGTTTGTGTATCAATGGTATTCATGGAAGCGTAATAGAGAGAAAGTAGAAAGAAGATAGAAGGAATATAGTCTTCTTGCCTTTTTCAACCTACAAAAGAAAATAAGAGCTTGCAAAACATACTCAAA
>MU227378.1:1635334-1668145 GCA_018584345.1 Thuja plicata | reverse complement strand
TTGTGTATCAATGGTATTCATGGAAGCGTAATAGAGAGAAAGTAGAAAGAAGATAGAAGGAATATAGTCTTCTTGCCTTTTTCAACCTACAAAAGAAAATAAGAGCTTGCAAAACATACTCAAACAAAAACACATTAGCTTAGAGGGTTAGTTTGCAAGCAAAACAATGAAAAGGAACTTGTGAAGTGGGCCCCACGGTGGGCGCCAGAGATGTGTGTGTGATTTTTGTACCTATTACGTGTGACACAACACTTCAATAGATCATTGCATTAGTGAAAACAAAATATTAGCAAACATAGCAATCATCAAAATTGATCTATTGCTTCCTATCTAGGAGGAGTATGAAAAATGCAATAATAGCCCTCAGATTATGCATTTATCAGTGACATATACAACTTAAGAATGGAAGATTCAAATGAAAACTAATCTAAATGATTGATAAACATGCATTCTAGCTCTAGAAATGAACATTATAAAAATACAACTAAGAAATAAGCTAAAAAGCAATATGAAATTCCCTAAAACATGAGCAACATAAGATATCTCCTTCAATTCTCCAAATGTGGGCAGCATAAGAATTCTTTCTACTCTTCAAGATCAAGGGCCTTCAACAATATATTTCATAAAATAAAGATCCAAAACAAAGGTAAGAGAAAGGGCCAATTGAGCTTAAAACTCATTCTATTTATAGAAGAAATTAGGAGTGATTTGAGCTAAAAAATTCATTTGATTTGATTTGATTAGATTCAATTTGATTTGTTTTGATTTGATTTAGAGGGAGTCAAGCTTGAGAAAGTTGACTTTCTCAAGTGGGTTGAGTTCCTAATCATAAAATTAGGAATGTGACAACATTAGGAAGTGGGTTAGGATAGGATTAAGATTAGGATTAGGCTTAGCATGGGGGAATAGGTTGGGATGAGTTTGAACCCAGAGTCAAAGTGGTTGAGGTGAGTTAGGTTGGGGTTTAGAGGAATATTAATGAAATGAATTAAACTTATTTAATTCATTCAAAAATAGGAATATAAATTATTTAAGCTTTTAAATGTTTTTTAATAATCAATATGACTATAGCCAATTTAATTAAACTAATTAGGCTAGGGGATTGGTTCTTTTTGCAAGTGAGCAATCAATTTAGGATTTTATTTAATTCCTTTATGATTAAATACTATAGCCTTGTTTTGAATTTGGTTTGTTTTTGATTGGTTTGGATTGATTTGAATTGTATGGCTAAACTAGTTAATATAATTTAGTGGTAAAAATCACCTAGGACATTATATATGATTTAAAATGAATTATGCCAATGTAACATTGTCATGACATAATTGGGGGTATGATCACACTTAGGGAAAATAGGGTCTATAGTTAGAGAAAACCAAATCCAGGTGGTTACACTTTGTTATATTGTTGAACTCATTGAGAAAAAATCCTTCATTTGTCTTATCACCGTATTGATCCTTGAATAGATCAATCAATTCATCCATTGTTCCTACAAAACTATGAGATAGAATCGTAAACCATTCCCTAGCATCCTCTACTAGAGATTGTAAAAACAATTTCATAAGGACATCTTCATGATTAATATTTAAATCATCTATAACATCAAAAAAATATCTTAAATGCTCTTCACAAGTTACAACATTATTTCCTAAAATTTTTGGAAGTTTATCTGCCATATCTTCTGGTATTGCATTAGGATAACCTTGAATTCCAAAGAAAGAAAATTGCTTGTACCTTTCTATAGGAAGAGGTCTCCTTTGGTATTTATCAGTATCTTTAGGAGCAAAGAATTTGCTATGGTCTTTGAAAGAAGAATCATTGTTTCTTAATATTGTAGCATTTTCTATATCAGCAAAGGAGATTGTAGTAGATTGCAAAAAATCAATTTTTCTCTTCATCTCTATAGTAGCAGCTTCTGCTTCAATTTTCTCTAGCAACTTGGCCATAGTTTCTCTTTATTTTTTAATCTTTTCAAGGTCATTGTCTAGCTTAGACATTTTCTCATTCAGGTTATTTTGATTTTTTGTCTCCTCAACTTCGGTTTCTGTAAATTTATTTTTCCCTTTATCTCCGAAGTTTTGAGGACCTAAACTTTTGTGGGTATTTGGAGTCTCTTGGTCTCTACAAGAGTTCTCAATATTTTTTGTAGCTTGATGTATCAGAGATCTTCTCCTAAACTTGTCAACATCTTTCTACTCATGTTTTTTCTTTTTATGCTCCTTTTCCCTTTTCATTTGCTGAATAAGGGCTAGTTGTCTTACGAGGATTCTTTCTTCCTCTGCAAGCTCATCAGAAGGAACTTCAGAGTCTGAGCTAACTATGTCAGTTCCTTCTCTCCCACTAGAATTAGTAGTGACTGCATAGGTTTCTAGTCCAAGGTCTGGGGCATTTTCATATTCTGAGGTATTCCCCTCATGACTAGAATGATTGGTATCCTTCCTTCTAGTGTTGTCTTGTTCATTTCTTAGAGCATAGTTCCTAATATTTTCTTGGTTCCTCTTCTCTCTCCAAGATAACTAGGTTTTTGAAGTAGTGGGGATCCCACTATCCAACTCCATTTTTGGATTTTCTCTCATTCTTGACCTAGTATTCATATTTGTAAAAATGTTTCACTTATGTGCTAATTAACAAAGATTTTCTTTAGAGTCTCCACCCAACCACAAGTTTGGGAAATATGAATACTTACTAGAATGACCTAAACTGGAAAAACTCAACTGTAACTTAAAAATCAACTTTCAACCAGAGATTATGGATTAGTACTTTGATTCCCTAGCGAATTTTCTAGTTTTTTAGTGTGACTCAGATGGGTGAACATAATATATGGTATTCAAAATTGAATCTTCTTCAACCAGAGTCTGAGATAATTCTTTTAACTCCCCAGCAGAGTCGCCAGTTTGTTAGTGATTTTTCTTGAAAGTATCTTTTAAAACCAATATGAATGCTTTGTTCTTATATATTTCCTATATTCTATATGCAAGAAAAGCCTAATTGATGAGGATTGGATATGATCCTCCTTCTTTTTTGAGATACACTAACTCAGGCAGGTATTACGTTTTAATGATTATTGTTTTTACAGTATTTTATAGTGGATTATGTCTTCTTACTAACTTGTTGAATGCCTTTTACTGTATCAATAAGTAGATAACTATGCAAGTGATTATGAATAACCTGATACAAATCTTAATGAGCCAAACTAGTATTTTTACAACATAAAATAGTAATGCAATAAGGATCCTCATCCTTCTTCAATTTATAGTTCTTATGAACTTAGGAGGGGCAACCTATTTGATTCTCTCTTAAAGGAATCAACAGACTTGAATTGTATACTCTGTGAGTACAATTGCTTATGAATATATGCTCTTTTATAAGTGTAATGTATTTGAATGATTTTTCTTAAATGCTGGATGATTAAAAAATTACTTGCAAAACTATAAACCAGTGCTTGATCCTATGGGCTATAGAGTCAAAATTGAATGAAAATCCACAATTAGGTGACTAATGAAAATAATTGCAACCTAGATAGCATGTCTTACAAACTATCCACTCACTCCTATATCTTTTTTCATCAGATCTTAAACATCAATATTCAGCTTCTAGGAATCATATGAAAGAATTATTCCTTCCTTAAAGGACCTCACAAATGATTGCACAACTACCTTGCAGTTGATGTATTTAGATGCCTTACAAATAAACACATAAAATCTTGAATAGAAATAAAAGAGACAACACAAGATTTAAAATTGAGATTTAAATGTATTTTATTAATGTCTAACTGCTTCAAAATACATACAATAGACAAAAAGTACAGAGGCTCAGACAAAATTGTAGTAGTCTGCCTTGTAATTCTATTACATCATCCTTTAAAATGTTACAATATGCTCTATTTATAAGCTTAAGCCATCTTGGAATCCTTAATAAGTCAGGATGCTACAAGCTTCGGATGGTTTTAAGACCTAACCCTAAAATACAGAAAGGAGGAAAGACAGGAAAGAACCAAGTGGTGGATGGAAAAAAATGAAGAATAAGATCTGATTTGTTCTTTGTTTTCTTGTGATCTTTGGCATCTTTGTCTATATATGTTCAGGGTAGCATCTAATATTTGTAACAAGACCTAGTGACCACCATCAAATGCTAATTTACACTAGTCTTTATGATATCTAACCTTCATGTGCTTAATGAGCATGTGCCATGTGTCCTCCTATTCTTCATCCATTATGTCCAAGTCAACAGTGACATGCTTTTTCTTCTTGGGCTTTGTTAATATGTCCCATGCTATAACATCTTCTTCCTTCAGCCATTCAAAGCTATGTATGTTCTCCAACTGGGTCTTCTGTCTCTCCCACCTGGCATCAACAATACTCTTGACATTTGTGATGAACTTATTAAAATATTTCTCTGCTTCAAATGCTTCATCCAAAATCTTATTATATCTTTCTATACCTAGTTTTCCCTTATCAGAAACATAGACCTCTTTACTAGGTATCACAATGTCAAATTCCAAGCCCCATACCCCTAGTGGCTTGATACCATGTTGCGTAATATGGGTTCAAAATTTGGACAAAATTGTTAAATTCTACTTGCAAGCCTGGCAATTTTCCATAGGATCCATAAACTATATAAATCTTATCCTTTATTATATTTACCCTATGCTGCAAATTTTAGTTAGTGCACCCAAAAAAATTCATTGTACTCACCAGTAGCCTGCCCTATTTCTGTTGCAACATGCTCTATTTCCTCTATTTGTATCTCCGTATCTTTTACCTCTTTGTGCTCTATAGGAGAAACCTCAGGCACATCAAGAATTTTTTGTGTAAGATCTACAATCAGATTCTCTTGTACTTTAATTTTGATAAGACCCAACTCCATGTCCTTGACTATATCACTATTTTCACTAGTTAGTTTGTTAAATCTTTCAGACATTTGGGCAGCCTTGGCCTCATTCAACTGTGCAAAATGGGTTAGCACTTGGGAAATTTCCAAGTCTCCTATATTATGGATAGACCAGATGATCTTTTTCCCTTCCATATTCTCTTGTATGTTTATTAATGAAGGATTTTGATCTTTTGGAGCTAGGCTCCACATTGCTAAGGCCTGGGATTTTGGATTGTATTTCAATCCTCTGATCATCTCTCCAACCTTTATTTTTGATGACACCTTTACATCAGGTTGTTTCCTTATCTGATCTATTATGAAGGAAGAGGCCAAGTCCCATCCTTCCACCAATAACATCAGGTTGTTTCCTTTCTTCCTCTGGTGTGATTTTATCTAATTTAGTATCATAATCCTGTAATACTTGTAAATCCTCACTAGTTACTCGATCTCCTCCTACCAATTGCAATTGTGCACAACCTTTTTTTTTTTTGTTCCAGATGAGAAACTCTTTGGTCTTGATGAAATTGTCATCTTTTAAGAATTTCTCTTGGTGTAGAAATATCTCATCAGTGCATGTCATGAGAAGTAATTCTATTTCCTCTTCATCATCTTTTTGCAGCTTCTCCCATGCTCTTATCTTCTTCCTTAGCTGATGGTCATAGGATTTATTACCAGAAATAAGAGCACCAATTATATCTTTTTTCTTCTCCTTTTTCTATGATGGCTCCCCTTCTTCTATCCTTTGTCTCTTTGGTGGGGGATCATTAGTGACCTCAGTCTCTGGGACCTTTGTTAGGTCAATTATATTCTCTCTCTCAACTGCCTTTTCTTCAACAAAAGGTTGATTTACTGGAGGGAAGATAGGAACTTAATACTCCTCATCACTCTCTTCATCATACTCTGATGATGAATCCCCTTTATGGCCCTTTTCTGGTACTACAAGTGCATCTTCAAGTTGATTTCACAATAGAGTATGGGACTCAATCATGACATCAAGTCTTTTCAATTATAAAAAATCTGGGAAAAAACCCCCAAAAGAGATGCCTTTTCTCTTTACTTGTCTCTCTAATTCCATCAATTCATTAAATTTTTTAGCCCTTTTATCGACCTCCTCATCCTCCAGTATATTCCTTATGAGGTCTTCTTCCATAGATTCCTCATGATCCTTTGTGTATGGAATGGTGGGTGTCAAAAAATTCTTGGCACTCAGTATAAAGCCTTTAGAGGGATACATTCATTCTATAGTGGCTTATACAATTATTTAATGGATCAATTTCCCTTTTACCAATTGTAAAATTATAAATTTTGAACTGTCTGGGGGTGAATGTTCCCTTCCCATGAGGAGTAAGGTGCTCCTTGTCTATGAAGATCAGCTGTCTAATAAATTCCATTGCTGCAATCCTGGGTGGCACATGGAATGGTAAAACATGGGGTGGATGAGTACAACCATACACCTTGATCAAAGTAAATTTCTTCTCATAATAGAATTCTCCCCAATTGTGGTCCCTTGGCCACTTATCAACATATTGGCATGGCCTTGGTAGCTACAGTACCTTCACTGGTATCCTTGTCTTGTCTACTCCTAGACACTTAAGTATTGGATAAACTATCCATTTTTCAAAAGCACAGAATTCATGTTCCCTGGAAGTATAATTCCATGCTCTCAATCAAAACTGAATGGGGTTGGCCTGATTTTGATGAAACCTCTAAGGCCTCAAATAATGGAAATTCATGATAGGAAAATTTTAGTACAAAATCAAATGCATTAATATGGAATAATGCATGAATTTGGGGTTGTTTTCCTTGTTCTGGATATCAATAAATCCTTGATGCATTTTATTTAATATATACTAAATATAATCATAATTGGTACTGGTATGAGGGCTCTACATATCTAGGACCATCATAAGGATATCTGAGGTTATTCTCCTGGGTCCTCCATCCTTTCCCAACAATTTTCACAGTGCGTATTAAATGTACTTCAAATAGAAGTTAAGGTCTTTGTATTAATAGGGAGTGGTCCCTTGAATAGGTTCTCTATAATTCTTCATTCTTCTTGGCACATGATACTCCTAGATCAATTTGGATGCAATTCCAGACTCTCTAGTACACCTATTATCTAAACTCTTCAAATTTATCTCTGTGGTCATTGGATGATATACATTGAATGCTTTCATGAATGATTTCCTATCTAGGGTTACTAGGGATTTCCCGTCATCCCTTTTTATATTTTTGGTTAGGGAATTATACCTACTAGCCATTTCTAAGATAAAATCAACATCTGCAAAGATGTTAGGGACTATTAATTTAGCTAGTCTACAGGTCCATGGATTTGAAATTGGCACAAATTCATCATCATTATTATAAAAGTAATTGAAAAGGGAATAACCAAAAGAGCCTAGAGTTTTAGCATCCCTAATGTAGTGCAAATCATCTATGAGAGTATCGGCATTTACCTTTTTATTTTGACTTGATCCAGGCAACATAGAGATGAATTCTTCAGAATAATTCTGCTTCCCTTTCATGTCATCATCAACATCATCACTTCTTCCGTTGGTAGAAGCTACACTCATTGCCCGACTCATCTTTCCTACTATTCTGTTCCAATTTATCTCATCGATATTAAGACAAATCTATCTCCAAATCACACATTTTCAACTGTTAATCACCCAATCTATTATGGAGCACTGATAACAACTTAAATTCCTCAAATTTTGGACTGAAAAATTGGCTTATTTTACTCTATAAATCTGAGAAACTCTATTTTCTGCACACATTGATAAATTAGCAAATTCTCTCTCTGAAAACAATATATTCTTGGTAAGAAGCAATGGTTAATGGTAACCCCTATTTATCTCTGAATCATCAATGCATAATTCACATAATTGTGAGCCAATCACTTCTGTCTTCAATTACTCATGCTGCAAGATCAATTTTTGTTCTAGCTGTAGCCTCTGAAAGTGACAAGAAATAGAATATGAATAAGCTCTTTTTGATAAAAAACCATATTATATTCAAATAGGATCCAATTTTGATCTGATTGGCTATTTCTCATACAGCTCAGCTACCCTTTAATACACTTGTTATAAATTTCTAAATTTCTATTGGCTGGTAACTATACATCTTGGCACTGAGAATAAGTCTTTACTTTAACTCTGGTTATGATTTTAGCGACCTCACGACTCTATAATCTCCTTGTCACTGAATGTTTACTTTAACTATGGTTTCATACTGAGACATAGCGACTGTCATTGGATCCTCCTAATCAATGATTATCTCCTTGTCACCAGATGAATTCACTTAACCCATATTCTTTAGGAGACACGGCGACCGAGCTTCTAACAACTGATATTTTCACCTTGGTTTACTCAGGAGACTTGGCGAGTGTGTAATCTCCTTGTCACTGAGAATACATCTTAAATCATATTTTATTTGGAGATAACACAAAAAAATATTTATCTCTTTATTACTTAATAATTTTACCTTATTATTTTTCATTCAGAGATAACCTGACTTCCATTGATATTTTTTTATTGCATCCAATGGTCTGCGCTGAGTCTCCAAATTTTCAAAGAAAACCCTAAATCTTCATGAGACTACATGTCTGCTATCTCCAAGTGGCCAGATGTATTTTTTACTTTGCATTTTCTTTAGAGACTACATGACTGATAAACACGTGTGCCAACTATCCTTTGTCTCCTAATCACGGGATCACTTTTTGACTTTTCAAACTTTTACAATGACCTCGCTACTACCATTGGATATATTTTCATCTAATGGTTGTCGCCAAGTCTCTTTACTTTTAACTTAACTCTTGATTTCTTCTGCGACTAGGCAAACAACACTAATACTAAAATTGACATCTAACTTAGGTTTGTTCAGGAGACTTCATGGCTATGGAAACTTAGTGTCGCTAGATGTTTTTCAAACTGTGGAGTTTATCATGAGACATCCCGACCACCGTTGGATCTAACTTAAGATGGATACTTTTCACTAAATCTCCATATCCGCTAAGCTATATTATTTTCATCAAGAGATAATGCAACAAAGGCCTTTTGCTAAATCTCTAAATAGAATGGAATATTCTATTCACTTTATGAGGCTAAGCGACTAACTTAAAAGCACATGATTTATTTCTAGAACTTAAGTTACGAAAAAAGTAACTTCAAAATAGAAACTTGATTGAGATATTAGGGCTTTTTACATTTTCGAATAGAGGTAACCTTGGAACTTAGGTTTTTTGACATTTTCACTAGGTTTATGGCTAAAATCATCATTTGCAGAGATATTTAGAAAATTTCAGACATGACTTTCAACTCTTGAGCACAAAAATGACTGGGAACTTCAAAATTTTACTGGGCAGACTAAAAACTAGAAATACAACCAATAACACCGACCATCGATTCCTTCTATGTTTTAACTATCGATCATTGTTACTTAGAACTTGTGGGTTTGGGACACACATCATTTAGGAATGATCCTATGAAGGATAAACCATGTGCATCTTCCAATCATAGGATCATGTTCACCATTGATATTTATCATGATTTAACCACCGATCAACCCTAAGCTTCCCTTAAAACTTGATCACCTTTTCCGATTGGTTAAAACGCCACCATTGATCATACCCATGTGCTAAAATAAAGGATCTATAGTAGCACAAAATTTAATCTCACTTCAAAATGACATGCATCCTCATCAACCTACTCAACCAATATGGTAATGCCATTTGTTATCCCTTTTGTCTCATTGCTTAGAACATTTGCGGGCCTAGGACACTTGTCGATCAAGCATGATCCCATGAATAGTAAACAACATGCATATATGCTTAGCGGCATTACATCTACTGTCAATCTTCATTGAGGTTTAAACATAGATCTCCTTTGCTACTCAAAGCACTTGTGAGCCTGAGACACATGGTGATGATGCATGATTCTGCAATGGATAAAGGTCATTCACTTTTTTGTTTGCGGAATCACGCCAACCATTGATCTGCATTGATGTTTTAATCGCCAAATAGATCTACACAAGAATATGAAATAAATAAAATCTCACGAAGACACATGCAATGGTTACATTTATGAATTTGAAAATGAGACTAAGAACATAAGGGTAAAACAACAATACAAAATATATAAATCTCATTAACATAGGTGTAAAGATACTTCCCCGAGCTATTTGGATGTGCAAATTTCTCTGTAAATTTGGGTTCCACCAGAAGGAAAGATGGATTATACTGAGGGAGAGAAGAGAGATAGTGAGGAAGAAAAGAAAAGAAAAGTGAGAAGGTTACAGTTCAAATGGAAGTTGTGATCGAGAAAGTGATAGAGGAGAAGATGACTGAAGTGAAAGTTGAGGCAAGAGACACTGCTGAGGTAGTGAATAAATTATTAGAAGAGGAAAGTACAAACATGGATGACATAGAAATAATACAAGGTTTGATCAGTGTTAATGATCTTAGTCTTGTTCAGATGATGAAGCTTGCATAAATGGCACAAGTGAAGGAAATGAAAAAAATACTGAAGATACACATCAAGGATAGTGAAATTTTGAGCCTTGTATCTGATGTATTGGAAAATATTATTCCTACATATGTGAAAGATCAAATGAAACTACATCTATCCAATTGAAGGGTCTAATAAATCTTTCAAGTACACATTTTGACTCTTTAGAAAAAAACATCTATGATCAAAGTGAAGGATGATTTTGATGATAAAAGGTATAATTAGTTGTGTGTTTTGAATGCAAAATACAAAACATCTTTAGGAGTTGGTATGAAAAGGATAAAAGATGCTTTAACTAAAGCGGGAAAGATTTAATAAGTGTATCATCTTAAAATGGAATCAATTCCATGTTAATACTGTTTAGCCCTCCTTAGGGGGTGTTTTGGGCCATTATCATGTTGTCCTCTAATTTCTTCCCCTTTTCCATCTTATGTGCATGTTTAGGACCCTGATTGGGCCTCTCTAGGAATTGTTTTCCCCACCTAACATATTTTCCAAGGGTCTTAACCCCCTGGGTCAAGGTCAACCTTGACCTTGACCTAGTTCAAGGTCTACCTTAACCCTGACCTAGGTCAGGGTTGACCTCAACCTTGACCCTCACCTAGGTCAGTGTCCACCTCAACCTTGACCCAGGTCCCCATTTTTTCATTGGAAAGTGTGCCAGATGCGGGGGAAACTCAAAAGTTTATTTTCCCACTTCTGGGTTAGTTGTTTCAGGATTCAAAGTGGTGACTCTTAAAAAATATTTATTATAGGTCCACTTTTAGGAGTATGAGCCTAATTAGAATTTAATTCTCATATGTCGGCCTCTCTAGAAGTTTGTGCCCTAGAATAGTATATAAGGAAGCCTTCTCCTCTCATTTTCAATAAGGATCATCCACGCATAATCAATCATCTACGCATAACCTATCAAAGAAATCATCTACTTTCAAGCATTCATTGTTCTACATGATTTCAAGCTTCCAAGTGTTCAATCAAGGTTTTCAAGTATTATTCTCAATCATTCAAGTTCTCCATTGAAGATCAAGGATTCAAGCATTCAATCCTTTGAAGGGATTTGGTTCAAGTATTCAAGATTCATCATTCAAACCCTAGATCTATCCATCATGGTGGTGTGATCTTCCTTCAGGATCCTTTGTGCATCCTCAAGATTCATTCATTCTTCCTTCAAGGTGGATTCCAATCATATAATCATGGAGGTTTTGATTTACATTTATGGTTTTTAATGTGGAGTCTAAGCTTTCATATTAACATACTTGTTTACATTTGAAATACAATTTCATATCTATTGAATATCATAGCTTCATTGTTAGATCTACTTCTACTACTTGCTAGAATTCTTCATTACATTTTTTATTTTAAGGTTAATTCCTAAATTGGGGTTTGACTAAGGCAAACCCCTCCCCCAACAAACAAACCAATTTTTCTCATAGGTACAGGTATATAATAGTGAATTACAGAGCAGATTCAGATACCCTTTTCGACAAATTTTTGGGATTCATGAACAAAATTTTTGTTGGAGCAATGTAGGTTAAGGTCAACATAAAGGGGTACAATTGTGCCCCCATATTTGGGTAAAGGTCGACCTTGCTCAGAAAAGAAAACAATTTCTCAGTTTTCTCCGTCTCTATCTTTTCAGGCCAGGGTAGGTTGCAAAATTTCTAGAAACCTAGTACAGACACAAGAAAAATATAATTTCTAGATCTGCTACATTTCAAGATAAGTGTTTCATTTCATCCTAATCTTTTAGATCTATTTTTTTACTTTATAATTAAGAAATTAGACCCCCTTCCCCTCTTTATCCATAACTAGTTGATTTCTTTTTGCATTGATCGGCTCCTTTCGGTTAATCAATTTGGATCTCCTTGTCTTGGATTAGGAGGTAATATATATACCTACAACATTTTCCATACACACACAATAGACACACACACACACACACACACACACACACACACACACACACACACATATATATATATATATATCTTACATTTTGGTGAACCCGCGATAGACAACTCTTTATTTTTGGTGTTAGATGCCTTGCCTCTTTTCCTTATGACTAGCTTTTACATACATATTAGATTAGTTTTCTTTTATGATCTTGAATTTTAAAATACAAAAAAAAAATCTACATACTCATAAAAATACAAAAGCATTTCTTGCATTTCATTCACTGTGAAGATCTTTAAGATGCTTTGGTGTGTGGTTATTTTCCTCATTATTCTTCTCTTAGCATTTCTTTATAGTACTTATGATGTTTATGAGAGTATCATCCATTTCATTATGTTTGTCACTCTTCATATTTCACTTGCTTATGCTATTATGAGATTGACTAATACTAGCCTTCCTACTTTCAAAACATTCATTAATAATTTTTGTCGCGGACTTATTGCTCTTTTGGATTATGTGAAGAATTTGGTAGATGATACCACATTTCCTTATCTTCCTAATCCTAATCCTGTCTTTCCTAATATATTTCCTAATATTCCTAATCCTAATCATATCCTTCCTAATCCAATTCCTAATATTCCCACTCTTATTTCTCCATCTTCTATCCCTAGTTCTTCCCACACTTATGATGGGGCTCAAACTATGGTTCATGTTGTAGATGTGCAATAATTCTTTGATTTACCTTCCACTTCTTATCCAATCCATGATGATATTAAAGGGAAGAGAAAATAAACTTATTCTAAACCTATCATTCCACCTTACACAACATTTTATCATGATCACTGTGAAAAATCACCTCCTGCAGAAGCTTTACAAGATATGTACACTACAAGATACAATATGGTGGCTAAACAAGGTTATAAGGGTTTAGGCCTTGGTTTTAATGAATAAGGTAATAAATATCTAGTTCATCTATCCCCTTAACAAGATATGCATGGTCTAGGATTTCCTCTACCTAAATTTAAGGTGGTTGATTTTTATTGTCTCCCTCCTCTTCATGTTCTTCCAACACCTTCCTTAGATTAACCTGATACCCCTCAAGATATGGCTAAGAAGGTGTATGTTCAGTTAATGGATTCTAAGAAAGAAATCTTTAAACCTATGTTGAAAGATTCTCTCTCCAAGTACAAATGTCCTTTTCACTATAGTAATACACATTTACTTTTTGATTGTATGCATTTCAAGATGTATGTTAGAGAAAGAGCTTCTTTAGGAATTATATCTCACTCTCGTGCGGTATTACAATTTATTCATAATTTCCATATGGGGAATACTCCTCGTCTTCTATAAAATAGATCTTTCACCCTCTTGTATCTTGACTAGGGGGCAAGAGGTATTTCTTCCATTTTTCTAGGATCCATTATGCTCTTAGCATGTATTTTTTTTGGAGCTTAATTGGTTATTCTTTCTATATTTTATCCCTATGGTTTTGTATTATGATATGGTACATCCTTCCTTTGCTCATAATCATCCAAAGCTCTCTTCTAGTATTCATGATATCTTTTCTAAGAATTTTTTTTTGAAAAGATATCTCTTTGTTACAACATATCCTGATCTGATTGGTATATCCCTTTATTTCATCCCTTGGGGGCAAGGTTTTACTTATTTCTCTTTGTCTAAGGATCTACTTTCCTTAGCTTAGTGGCATTTGTTTATTCTGCAACATTATTTCTTTATAAAGACTTACATTTTGGCTATGGATACCCTTTTATATGAGATGTGATTGTCCTAGGTCATAAGCTCTTCTTTATTTTGAAAATTATTTTCTTTATAAACTCTTGCCTGTGCTTTGGATTAGAGTTTGCTTCCTTCATTCCAAGATTCCTCTTCCTCTTGATTGTAGGGGGCTTGATGATTGAATCTTTGATCCCTCTTTTCTTTTCTTTGAAAGTTGATATTTTATCCAAAGAACTCCTCTATGGTGGGGGTCTTGTCGATAAGATCTCTTCCAATTTGAGGATCCTTTTTCCATAAGTGACATATCCTTTTCACGATTATCTATGCTCTTAGATGTAAGTGTCAATGCTCTTCACTAAGAATATAGTGTACATTGTTGCTAATAAGATATATAGTTACTTTGTGAAGTAGGTATCCTCCTTCTCTTCCTTATCCTGTCTATTAGGTATCCATGATAAGGAGGGGGGAATATATAGGGTCTTCCTTATACTATAGTTTACATTTTACAACATGCTAAATCCTCAGAAGGTAATGCACATAAGTTGCTAAATCCTGAAGAGACACATTTTTATTTTTGCTAAATCCTTAAGAAGATACGCATTTTCAATTTCAAATATGCTAAATCCTCAGAAGGTAACGTACATAAGTTGCTAAATCCTGAAAAGACATGAATTTTATATTCCATAGTGATAAAATAATGTTAATCTATGGGTATTCGAAAAGGCGTCAAAAGACACATTACAACTACAAAGCACAGTTTATGGGTGAACTATTAGGGTTGCATCTTACTGGGCGAGGTAATCACTCTCTCTTTTCTCTCTTTCCTTTCATGCTAGTGTATTAGATCATGAAGTTATGTTATTTATAGTGTTGATCTTGTCTTTCTTATGTAGTAATTTATGCTTTTATGATAGCTTTCCAAATATAATATTAGTATATGAAGCATTTCTTAGCAAGGTTTCCTTTGCTAGTTGATTTGGGTTTGTTTTTGTACTAACCCCTCTTTTTTGTGTCTTTTAGCTTTGTCTTTTTGTTTTTCTCTTTGTTTTTGTTCCATTGTGCATGTATGTTGAGTTAGCATCCTTGGACCGGGGGCTCATGTCAATGAATAAGAGATGTTCTACCTTGTTGCGATCTACTGGAGTCTTTCTTCTAACTTTACCATGAGTATGTTCGATTTCCATACTCCTGCTAAAGTGGGGGCTTAATGTATTGTCTTAAAATGGAAGCACTTCCATGTTAAGACTATTTAGCCCTTCTTAGGGGGTGTTTTGGGACATTATCATGTTGTCCTCTAATTTATGCCCCTTTTCCATCTTCTGTGTCTGTTTAGGACCTTGATTGGGCCTCTCTGGGCACTGTTTTCCCCACCTGGCATATTTTCCATGGGTCTTAACTCCACAGGTCAAGGTCGACCTCGACTTGACCTAGGTTACGGTCAACCTTGACCTTGAACTAGGTCCCCCTTTTTCATTGGAAAGTGTGCCAGATGCGGGGGAAAAATTTTATTTTCCCACTTCCAGGTCGGCTGTTTTGGGCTTCGAAGTGGCGACTCTTAAAATTTTTTTTAATATAGGTCTTGTAATTGGAGAAAATAGAGATCCTTAAATAGGGTTTTAAACAATGGAGATTTGAATATAAAAGATACCCTATGTCTCTATTAGCCACTTAAATTTAATTATAATGGTAAGGAATGTAAATCTGGAAATGTTTGTAAAGGATAATGGAATAAAATACACACCTTCGAAAAAGAATATGCTGAAAACCCTATCAAATGGTCTCAGAAACTGTTGATTTTTGCAATTTTGAACCAAGACTCTGAGATCTATAAAAATCAGAAATATTTTTATTTTCTGAGCTAGGTCGACCTTGACCTCTTTGCGAGGGCACAATTGTACCCCAAAATGTTGACCTTGACATGCACTGCTCTGATGGAAGTTTTGTTTGCGATCCTAAAAGTTGGCCAAAAAGGGTATCCAAATATACTCTTAAATTTGTTTTCCTTTATTTGTACCTACAAGAAAAAAGGAATTGTTTTTTTGGGGGGAAGGGGCTTTCCTTGGTCAAACCCCAGTTTTGGAATTAACCTTAAAGTATAATTGAAATTGCATAAATAAACAAAGTAAATAAATGAATTCACCTTGCTTGTATAGAAACCCTTGTGGCAGATCTGAATCCTTGGATCCAAACGTATGGCTGTAGAATGTAGGATGTAGGATGTAGGATGTCTCAAATCAATTTCCTTTGGATCTTCAACACCAATCTTGAATGGATCTTGGAATAGGAAGAAGCTTGCATGGATGTGGATGGAGAAATGTTCAATAAGAGGGCTCCATAGAGCTTGAATCCTTCAATAGCTACCAATGGATCTCCTTGATGAATTGGATGCTTGAATTCTTGAATGCTTGAATGCTTCTTTTAATAGATTATGCATAGAATTTAGATGGATGGAATTTCTTCTCGCCCATTAGAGAAAATGAGAGAAGAAAGCTTCTTTTTATACAAATCTAGGGCACAATCTTCTAGAGAGGCCTACATAGGAGAATTAAATTACCATTAGACCTATAACCATAGAAGTGGACCTATATTAAATATATTTTCAAGATTCATTTCCTCGAAGACCAAAATAGCTGACTTGGAAGTAGGAATTAAATCTTTCTGAAGCTCGACATTCAGAAACCCTGAAAACTTGAAAATTGGACCCTGGGTCAGGGTTGAGGTTGACCTTGACCTAGGTTAGGGTTGAGGTCAACCTTGAACTAGGTCAGGTTCAAGGTTGACCTTGACCCTGAAGCCAAGAACTTTAAATTTACAGATCAAGGTGCTAGAAATAGGCCGGAGAGAAGTGGAAAAGGGGCAGAATAGGGGGAAAATCTAGATCCAAGTCAAAGACCCATTCAAAGTGCTTAACATGACCCCAAACCACTTACTTAGAGGGCTAAACTTGTCCAAAATGGAAGTGCTTCCATTTTATGATGATACATTTAGCCCCCACTTTAGCAAGAGTATGGACTCAATGCAAACTCTTGGTAAATGAGATCATAAAGAAAAGATAATCTTATTGAAATCAAAAGGGACAAAGGAATCCTCAAGCCCCCAGGGACTCAAGTCTTTGTCAACCCCAAGATTAAAACAAGAGAGACACCACCAATCAAAGAGAAAGAGAGAGAAAGGAGTGACTAGCTCACCTAGTAAGATGTGTGTATCTCACTGTGAACCACATAAAGGATAGGATGGCCCACCAAGAAAGAACTTGATAGTCACTCCATAAAGTTGTGTGCCTTTTGGAAGCTTTGTGCATGTATTTAGTGCATCTTCTGATGACTTTTATGAAGTACCCATGGAATACATTTGTAAAATGTGTATCTCTTCAGGATTTAGCAACTTAAGTGCATTACCTTCCAAGGATTTAGCATATTGAATTGTAATTGAATGCATATCTCTTCAAGATTTAGAAACTTATGTGCATTACCTTTAGAGGATTTAGCATGCTGAAAAACAAAAGGTTAGAAGAAAAATGCATAATATAGAACAAGGGAGGCCATATATATGCCCCGATCCTTAAGATGGCAAAATACATACTATTTTGACATGTTAAGGAAAGAAAAGAACAAGGATAAAGCCTTATTTAACAACATTAAGACAATATCAATAGAAAACACCCAGTTTAAGCCAAGAAGGTCATAGCTCCTATGAGGCCATGGAAGGGACAAATGCAAAGATATATCATGCAAGAAGTGAAAAAGTAACCCTTGTGAGGGATAAAACACTATTCAGTTTCCAAGGTGAGAGATTTATCAACCATGGAAACCCAATATTAAACAATGAAATAGGTTATGATCAAGGACATATAGAAGGAATTATATTTTTCCATTAGTATACTTAGAGAAAAAACATGATCTACACCATCAGTTTACTCTACACCGATAGACAGGGCGCAACACTATCCAATACCAAAGTTACCCGACAAACATTGTTAAGTGTTACCCAATGACAAAAAGGTAAACGATACCCGACGAGTAACAATAGTTCTACCTAAAAGTACAGCAAAGAGAGGAATCCAACAGATATAGGGAACCCAATGAATAGTTCAGTCAAGGAATGTCGATAGACTACAAGTTCAAACTGACAACCAAGAACGGACAGTCAGTTACATCTCGCAAAAATTGGATCTAACTTTCCATGTTAGATAAATCACTAAATTTGTATTTATAACTTCTTGATTTTCTTTTAAATCCATTATTTGTGGAGGAAGAAATATAATTGTTATTTTTTTAACTAGTTTTACTATTTTAAAACATGCAAACTAAAGATCAAGGTCAAGTTGTTGGTCAACATTTTTACTCATTCTAACAAGTGTAGTACACTAATGAAATCCTTTCAAGAAAGGTGGGCTTAACCATCCTATTGTAAATCTCATAATTGAGTGCACACTTAAATCAGTGTTGCTAAAGCTCTTAACAAAGTAGATCTTAACAGGTCTCCACCTTAATACTCTTAACAGGGTAGATCATCAGAAGTGATCAAATTGTAAGCCTTAACCAGCTCCCTTCCATTCTGTAGATAGTGAAGTTTTGTGGGTGCCATCCCCACCGTAGTTTTTACTTCCTAACAAGAGTTTTCCATGATACCATATCTTGTGTTATGTGTTTGTCAATTTCATGAATGTTTTTATGGATGATTGTAAATATTGTGAACAAACATTAGATACATAAGAAAGAATAACAGTAATGGTTGGTAAATCAGAATTGAATGATTACTAATTATAAATTGTGTAAGGTGCTAAAAGTTTTAGAGGTACTGATTCACCCCTCCCCTCTCAGTACTACTTCCCATTAATTCCAACATTGGTATCAGAACTGAGTATCTTCTTGAAAATCTTAAAGGCTTAAAAGCAAAGATCATACAATGGAGAAGTACAAACTTGATAAGAATATTGAGAACAAAAAGCTTGAGATATAGATGTTCTATGAATAGTACAAAGAAGCAAGAATCAAGATGAGAGAGCTATTGGATGAAAGAAAAGGTATGGCTACCAGGAACAATGAAATAGATTATCAGGAAGAAGAGATTCTAGATTTCTTTAAAACTTTAGGATCAAATGCAAGTAATGTATCAGATACATCAGAAGAGAACATCACAAATCTAAAGGAGATCAACCTACATCTGATAGAGAAAATAAAGATGCTACAAATCGGTCAAGAGACCCAGATGGTAAGAATGATTGATGTGATGAGTTCTACCACACAAGCTGAAATAGAAAGAGCACTTGCTATTGATGATAGAAGGAAGATTTTAGACAAACTACAGGAAAAGGAAATGGAAATTCAAAGACACGCTGAGCATCACCATGATCTCACAAATCAGATTATCCTTATGAGTCAAGAAGAAAACAAAATAAATGTGGAACTCATTGAGAGAATATAGATTATCAGTGAACTAAGAGAATAAAATGAAAAGATAAAGCATGAGGTTAGAATTTAGAAACATCAAAATGAGATTATCAGAAAGGCCGAAGAAAGAAATAAAAGAATGAATGACTTTCTTGAGGGACAATGAAGAGTCATCAGCAACAGCTTTATAGGCTTTACTGAAAATGGAGAATCATCAAATCCAAAGAATGTCTATAAAAATCCAAGACCAAGGAAGAAAACATGCAAACACTGTGGAAAGCAAGGGCGCACATAAAATACATGAAGAGGTAAAATCAAAGGTACTCCTAAATCTACATCTACATCTTGATTCATAGGATTCTATTATAAATGTAACAAGAAAGGACATAAGGCTTATGAATGCAAGAGCAAGATAGAAAAGCCAAAGAAGGAAACCTACATGGAAAAATATTGTCCTACATGCAAGATGAATGGGTACACATATGAAGAATGATGGAAAAAGAAAAGGAAAACATGGAATCTAAAAGGTAATGAAGTTCCTTATCAGCCAAAAAGAATCGGTAATCAATATGTATGGGATTACAACACTTGGACAAACTGTACACCATGTGGTAGATATGGTCACATCGCTGCAAACTATATGAGAGCATGGACCAAAAGGTCTAGAGGCTGGTCAAACCCTAGAATGAAATTCTTATACTGTCATAAAGTTGGTCATCTCTAGAAACATTGCAAAGACAGATTGATAGAAACAAGCACATATCCCAATGGTAACACCATTGAAGATATCTGGAGGGCAAGAGACAAAATGTGGATAAAAGCTTCAAGAAATGATGAAGCTAGACCAAGAAATGCAAATGGTGACACCCCATCTAATGGATCTGGTGACACCACTAACCCCACTTGAGATGAACAATTAAGTATGGAACTGCACTATACTAAGTTATATTTTGCATCAGTTCCATTATATAAATTGATAGATAGTCAAAATCTACATGAACCAAAGATGCATACTACTGTACTTGTTACTAATTGAAGAATGCAACATTGTTGGTAAAAACCTACCAAAAATCATTGGTGAACACAATAATGAGTTAGTCACACTTACCCAAAATTTTTGGTCAACTAGTAAAAATGGTAAACTGCCAGTGTAACCTGACAACCGTCGGTAAGAAAGCAAAGTTAAGAAGTGGTCGTGAAAGAACACTGATATCCGTCAATAAAATCAAAATGGTTAACAACTGACCAAAGCATCATGTCTTCACCGATGATTATTGGAAACATCCTCCTGATGAAACCCATCTTCTTGTCCTGATGAATTGTTGAGCATTTAATGCAAAGACTTAGGTCAAAAAGTCTATAAATAGTCGATGGGACAACTTAATTTTTCACCCATGATTTGAAGAGAAAGTAGACAAAAGCCAAAGTGATTCAAGAGAAGAAAGTAGAAGCATCTACAGATCAATTCAAAACATAGAGTACAGATTCCTCATCACCATTGTGAATCAAAGTAAGTACCAAAGACACCGAAAGAACTCTATTACTATTTTTTTGAGAAAGCCCTAATTTCAAAGAAAACCCTAAATAATTGACAAACAATGGAAACCACATCAAGAACTACTAAGTTGAAGAATGAAAAGAAGAATGTGGTGAAACTAATCAAGAACAACACGTGTAGAACCTAAATACAAAATCTATCCAGAGACTACATCGAAACCCGATGAAAATGACACATTTTCAAAAATTTTGTCTAGAGTTTTTCTCATAGAAGAAGTTAGGTCTTATATTCACTGCAAGATCGTAGAGATAGGTGATCTAGAAATGGATGAAGCTTTTAAGAAGATATGTGATGCCAAAGGAAAAATAAAAGAAGAACACAAACACTTGGAGGTCAAAGGGTTAACAAATGCCCTACATTTCCCAAGGGAATTCAAGACAGAATGGATTAGGATAGTCTTGAGTAGGATGCATGACAAAAAACTATGGCTAGACCAACCCAAGAAAATAACAAAGGATGTTCTTCATGCTATCACTTATTATCCGATAACTGACAAGCCTAGGGAATACAAACATCCATTCACAAAAGAAGTTACAAAACTCACCAATGCAGAAGGAGACAACAGAGGTCTCAAAGTAAACACAATCACCGATGAAGAGTTAAAATTTGGTGCATGTCTTACAAATTGTTTTAGGCTAGCAGAATGAACAAAATTTCTGCAACAGCAGTAAGCACTGCTTACAAGATTGTAATGAAAGGAATTCAGATGGATCTATGTGAGATTCTATTGAAAAAACTTGATGAGAATATGATCAAAATCAGGTCTGCAAAGAGAAACACATGTAAGTTTGGATCACTTATTATGTGTACATTTTTCTACTTTCAAGAATACTTTCCTTCAGTAGGAAAAGTTGTATGGGACTCTACCAAACCGGTAACCCAACAGATTCGTGAACTGATTAAGTCACTAAGAGACAACTTTGAATCCATCATGTCTGCATACTTCCTTGAGTTAAAGGAAAAGATGATGGAAAGAACCAGGATTCTTGAGCAACTAGTTGAAAAACACAAAGATGAGATATGTTTCATGGCAGACAAAGACTTCACACATATCAAACCGGTTGTACCAAGAATAGCTTGTTTATCACCATTAGACTATGAGATCAATATTGATCTAGCTACAGGTGCAATTGAGGCACTTCTCAATGAGCCCATTGATAAGAAACAACCAAGGTTTGGTACAAATGAGGAGGCCAAATATAAGATAAAACATGGCCTAGAAGTCAAGAAGACTATAAACAAGAAAGATAAAATGGTTAAGAATCTCAAGAAGATTCTATCAGTTAGTGAAGAGGAAGAGAATGATCAACAAGAGGAAACTGATGAACATGGCAACATCAATAAAGAACTAGAAGAAAGGAAATCAGATATAGAGGCTACTGAATTTGATGCACCTCCATCTCCACCCCCTACAAAGAAGCAAAGAACATGAAGTCAAATTTCTGCAACCGACACCACACCACTTAAGAAAGGTCAAGTAAGGACCTCCACGAGGAAGTAGCCAGCAAAAAGAACAAGACAACAACCTGTCAAAACCACACCACCAAAGAAGAGAAAAAGTTTTGTCAGGACAAAGGATGACTTGGATGACACCAAAGATGATGAACCAGATGTAGTAAATATGAAATTTAGAAACCAAATGGTAGATGAAGCTGCCAAATCAATTGCTACCCATGGCACAATGACTAATAAAAAGATCAGGCAATAGGATACACTAAATCCAGATGATCAGAATAAAATATAGGAAGCAGTCATAAAATCAATGATTAAAAACAAGTATGCCCCTGCTGAATTTGTAAATCAAATACCTGAAGAGCTAGGTAAAAGGGTATACCAACAGTGGTCATATGCCTTGAAAATAGAAAGAGAATCAAGAGAAAGAGTTTTTGTAAGACTGATGCCTCTTGAATCCAAGTTTGAAGAAATACAAGAAGTACTAAAGAAACACTCAAGTAAATTTGTAGCCAAAATAAGGGCCTACAAAGTACTAGAGAGAAAGTTTATAGAACTAGATTGAATGACAGAGACCAAATGGAGACATCTCCTAGATCTACCAGTAGATTCAAAAAGTATTGAGAAGAAATTACTTCTCACAAACACACCTTACAGAGAGGAGGAGACAGATAATGCAAGTCCTCAACATATTGCTCTGGACAATCAAGAAAGTGATGATGAGCCTATCAACTTAGATATAGGCATGGATGATAATATCCAAGATATCACTCACTATGATTCTGAAAATGATCCAAAGAAGAAAGATGATGCAATATTTATCACACTCAAGGATCAAAAAAGCCATCAAGTACTAAAGACATCAGATGACAAGATAGTTGACATTGCTAATGAACAAATGCAGGACACATCAATCTTGCACCCACTTGTGCAAGACCTTGCACAAAATATGAGGATGTCACTGCTAACAAGGAACTAACTGATGAGTAGGACACCAATACTAAAAAATCCCAAGAAACAACTCAAAGTAACATGCCTGTCCTAATGAAGGCAATAAACATACTAGAGGGAAATGAGGGATCAAATGAGAAAGAAACAAGTACACCCAAAGACAAGGTTGATGAAGAAGCCAAAGGGACAATAGATACTACTGTAGAGCAAGCTGCAACTGATGATCAAAAGAATGCATCTACTAATCAAAATAAAGAAAACATTCAAAAGGAAACAAGGGACAAGCCTTCAGAGAAAGGTGAAGAAGGAAAGAAGGATGAGATTGAAAAGAAAACTAGAGCACATTCTGTAGAAACACCCAAGGTTAATGAAGAGACAACTTCACATAATTGATAGGTGCCCACGGATTAGAAAACACAAGACGCTTCATCAAAAAAACCTTCCCCAAGCAATTCAGAGCGAACAAATGAACTAGCTATCGTAGTTCATACATCTGCATCCCCCCAAATATCAACGAAGAAGAAAGGAACGAATAAAAATCCAGTAACTCTAGATGAAATCATTGAGATTACAATCTGTGATCCAAGAACATTGGATCCGACAGCATTGAAAAAATATGCAAAGCTATGTGAGAGAAAAGCCATTCAAGACAAGCTGAAAAGGGTGGCAAAAGAGGCCAAAGTACTGGAAGTAGCAAGAAATATACTTCAAGAAATTGTACCAGACATAAATATTGATCAACAAACTCTAATCATTGATCAACTGGTCACACTCATAGATGCAATAACATCTCAGAATACAAATGCTGGGAAAACAATGGAAGAGAGACTTGAACAAAAGTATGAATTCAAGCTCACAGAAAAGATATGTACATCACCTCAGTTGAAGGAGGAAATCATATGTATAGTGGAAGAAAGGGGAAATAATGTACACTCAAAGAATAGAAAGTATACATGTACATATACATACACTATACCGATGCACACAGTAAGGGGGAGTCATATTATGAAAAGAATATAAACATGGTGTAATAATTTCAGTATTATGCACATATCAATTTTTGATACTAATTTCAAAGGGGGAGATTGAAGGAATTATATTTTTCCATTAGTATACTTAGAGAAAAACATGATCTGCACCATCGATTTACTCTATATTGATAGATAGGGCACAACACTATCCAATACCAAAGTTACCTGACAAACACTGTTAAGTGTTACCCGATGATAAAAAGGTAAATGATACCCGACGAGTAACAATAGTGCTACCCAACAGTACAGAAAAGAGAGGAACTTGACAGATACAGGGAACTTGATAAATAGTTCAGTCAAGGAACACCAACAGACTGCAAGTTCAAGCCGACAACCAAGAACCAACAGTCAGTTACATCCCACAAAAAGTGGATCTGACTTTCCACGTCGGATAAATCACTGAAGTTGTATTTATAACTTCTTGATTTGATTTTAAATCCATTATGTGCAGAGGAAGAAATATGATTGTTATTGTTTTAACTAGTTTTACTATTTTAAAACAAGAAAACTAAAGATCAAGGTCAAGTTGTAAACCTTGGATCTGAGAGTTAACATTGTAAATCATGAATTCCAAGATAGGTCAATACTTGTATAAATAGGTGCTCAATTCATTGAGAATTGTTGTTGTTTAATGAAGGTAGTAGCCATGAAGAGCAGCTAAAGACCAGACAGAGAATTCATGCAAAAGAACACAAACAGAATCAAATCAGTTTTCAAGAATAGAACAGAGACTACCGGCAAGTAGAGAAAAGGTATTCATCAATCACTTAAGGTGATATTATTATTGTAAATGATTTAATGGATATATAAATCAGCAATGGTAGATTTCATATAGTCAAGTCAACATTTTTACTCATTCTAACAAGTGTAGTACACTAATGAAATCCTTTCAAGAAAGGTGGGCTTAACCATCCTATTGTAAATCTCATAACTGAGTGCACACTTAAATTAGTGTTTCTAAAGCTCTTAACATAGTAGATCTTACCAGGTCTCCACCTTAATACTCTTAATAGGGTAGATCATCAAAAGTGATCAAATTGTAAGCCTTAACTGGCTCCCTTCCATTCTGTAGATAATGAAGTTTTGTGGGTGCCATCCCCACCACAATTTTTACTTCCTAACAGGAGTTTTCTTTGATACCATATCTTTTGTTATGTATTTTTCAATTTCATGCATGTTTCTATGGATGATTGTAAAGACTGTGAACAAACATTAGATGCATAAGAAAGAATAATAGTAATGGTTGGTAAATCAAAATTGAATGATTACTAATGATAAATTGTGTAAGGTGCTAAAAGTTTTAGAGGTAATGATTCACCCCTCCCCTCTTATTTATACTTCCCATTAATTCCAACACATAGATCCTCAATGCAAACCAAAATTTTCATGTATGATTGGATATCACATAATAGATAGATACTACTTAACCAAGGGAAAAGTGGATCCTGAAAAGACAAAAAATAAGGAGATGACATCCTTGCCCCCCCAAGCGTAGGACCAATGATGAAAGGGGACCTATTATATTTCTCACAACACTATGCAAGACAGCAATCCCCCAAGGATTAGGCTAACATTGTTTACATAATGTGGAGCTCCATAATAGGAACATAAATGTTATTTAGAGAAAACATGATTGAAATACAACTCATTGCCACATGATATATACATAACTTTACTATCAATGAGCTGCCTAATCTTATAATGTAAAGCTTGACATTCATTAGTAGAGTGATCATGAAATCTATGATACAAACAAAAAGGAAGAGACTTCAAGTGTGGACCACGTTTCTTTTTGTGTTTATGTCTAGTAATCGTCTTAACATGAAGGAGTTTAGGAAAAAGAATTTCTTGGTCAAATTCCTTCATAGGGTCATCATGTTTTGAAGTGTTATTTGACATTTTGGTAACATTTATGTGTTTTTGAGGATTAAATCCAATCCATAAGAATGCTGATGCTCCCCATTCTATAAGGGTATTTTAATTCCCTATTTATTCTTACCACATCCTTGACCATGGAATCCTTGTTTAATTAGTAAATGATAACTAGGACCATATTGAGAAGCCATATCAGAAGGAGTTAATGGAACTTCAGTAGTCACTATGTCATCACTAGTAGGTTTGATAGATTCATAGTGGGTAGAAGAAATGATAAAGTTATTATGAATGGCATTAGAAGTTGAAGAAAAATCTCATTGTTCAAACTCTTTGTGCTGCTTCATAAAATCAAGATCAGAAGCCTTATACTCTCCAATAAAGGTAGGATTAAAATCCAAGGCTCCCCAATCATCTCTAGGAAGAGCATTAGAGGAAGAAGGATTACTATTAGGAATAGGAATATTGTGGGTTTGAATATTTAAACAAGGATTTGGCACATCATCCACATGAAGTGTATACACCATGTTATTGTGAATAAACTTGGCTTTACGGTGAAGGGTGGAAGGAACAACATGCATCTCATGCAACCAAGGTCTACCCAAAAGGAGGTTATAATTAAGAGGTCTAGGCATAACATGAAAAGGAGTATTTAGGATGACCAGACCTACTTTGATAGGTAAGGGAATGATACCCAAAGTTTTCTTATCAATGTTATCAAAGCCACGTATAGGAACATTGTTAGGTTGAATAGTTGATCACTTTGAGAATGTCCATGCTACAAATATTAAGCCCAGATCCATTATCAATCAAGGTCCTACGAATGATACTCTTATTGATAGTAACAACAACCATTAGAGCATCATATTGATTGTGTACATATTTAGAAGGTAAATCCTTTTGAGTGAATACAATGTCAGGACTCAGGGTAGCTATTGGGATTAATGGGAAGTAGTACTAAGAGGGGAGGGGTGAATTAGTACCTTTAAAACTTTTAACACTTTTCACCTTACTTCATTAGAAATCAATCTTTATTGTATTACCGACCATATTTGATGTTCTTTCTTATGCATGTAGTATTAATTAATAAAATAAATTATATGAAACATTCATAGAAACATTCATGAAAGTAATAGACACATAAGACAAGATATGATATCGTAGAAAACTCCTGTTAGGAAGTAAAAACTGCAGTGGGGATGGCACCCAAAAAAATTCACTATCTACAGAATGGAAGGGAGCCAGTTAAGGCTTACAATTTGATCATTTCTGATGACCTACCCTATTAGGAGTATTAATGTGGAGACCTATTAGGATCTACTCTGTTAAGTGCTTTAGCAACACTAATGTAGTGTGCACTCGGTTAAGAGATTTACAATAGGATTGTTAAATCCACCTTCCTTGAAAGGATTTCTTAAGTGTACCCCACTTGTTAGAATGTGTATAATATATTTGACCTGACTGTATGCAATCTATAATTTTTTATTACAGATCCATTAAAGCTTATAGTATATGAATATCACCAATAGTGATTGATTAATACCTTTTCCTACTTGTCAGTAGCCTTGGTTCTTGTTCTTGAAAAATGATTTGATCTTTGTCTATGTTGCTGCATGTATTATCTTGTCTAATCCTTAGATGCTCTTAGTGGCTACAATCATCATCAAACAACATGTTCATAATTGATTGAGCATCTATTTATACAAGTTTCTGACCTATTTTAGAATCATGCATTACAATGTTAACTCTACATCCAAGGTATACAACTTGACCTTGATCTTTTAGTTTGCATGTTTTAAATTAGTTAAACTAATAAAAAAAATAATAATTACATTTCTATTCCCCCACGTAATGGATTTAAAACAAATCAAGAAGCTAAATATAAAACTTTAGTGATTTATCTGACGTAGAAACTCAAATCCACTTTTTGCAGGATGTAACTGACTCTCAGTATCTGATCGTCAGTGTGAACTGAAAGTCTGTTGGTGTTCCTTCTTTGAACTGAATGTCAAGTTCCCTTAATTTTTTGGGTTCCACTCTTGACTATTTTATTGGGATGCACTATTGGTTACTCATCTGGTTCCTTTATCTTTTCTATCATCGGGTAACACTGAATAATGTTGCATCAGGATGTTTTGTATTTAGTAATATCGGTAACCTTGTCATTGGGTAGTGTTGTGCCCTGTCTATCATTGTAGTATAAACCAATGATGTTTATCATGTATTTCCTTGCATATACTAATGATAAAATATAATGTCTTCAATCTCCCCCTTTGACTTTAGTATCAAAAACTTATATGGGCAAAATACTAAAGTGTTTAGTATGTACATCGTGTATATATCCTTGTCATTATATGACTCCCCCTAACTGTATGCATCGGTATAGTATAAGTATATGTACATGTATAATAATTGCCTTTGTACTATACATTCTCCTTTTTGTTCTTTCCTCTTTCTAATGATTGATTGTACATATCATTCACCCTTTTATTGACTGACTGTACATATCATTTTTCCCTTTTTTGATAATCATGAGAAAAATGTACAACTTATAAGTTGTCAAAACTATGAAAAAAATGTGCAACTTACAGAGTGTCAAGGATGTGGGCATGACTATTCTTGATATTTTCAATCATTTTCTCCCATTTCTCTTTGAGGAGTTCCAGTTCCATGTGCTCGAGTTCAATCCTGACATGCATATCATAAATGTTGTTTAGGACAAAATTTTTTGGGGTGACAATAAGTGTTCTTGCCTCTATCATATGGTGTTGCAGTAATGTGAGAGTTGGTAAGAGTTGAGCTTGAATCTCATTCACCTCATCTCTGAACTTTTTTTTTGCAATCCGTATATCATGTCTCAGCTTCCTAGCTTGCTTGAGCTGGTCATATTGCAATTTGATTTCATCTTCACTATTTGTGAGACCTTGTGCACTAACTTGAAGATCAACATCAATTTGTGCTATCTTATCGGTATACTCCTTTGTGAGTTGATCCAATGTGCATAATTTTGTATCAAAGCTATAGATTTTGAAATTATGGGGTCTAATGTGCTTACCAGTTTAGATAGCTTCACCTTTTGCAGTGCCACTTCTTAGCTTATCTTCTCTACTAATTTGAATTCATATTTCTTTTCAAGTCTAGCTTCCATAGCCTTTTCAGCATCCATGTTCTAAGATTTGATAGTGTCGGTGAGAACCACTAATTGATCAAGCATGGGAGCTATTTGATCAACATCTGTATGAGGTACAATTTTCTGGAGTATTCCTTTTGCAACTTCAAGTACCTTTGCTTCTTTTGTGGCTTTTCTTAGCTTATCCTGGATAGCTTTCCTCTCACAAAGTCTTACATACTTTGTCAACTTAGTAGGATCCAATGTTCTAGTATCACATACTAGATTCTCAATTATTTCATCTAGAGTGACTAGATTTTTGTTCTTACTCTTCTTATTCCTTGAGATTTGTGTAGAAGCAGATGTATGAACTACCATTTCTAGTTCTTTTTTTTTCTCTAAGGTGCTCAATGAAGGCTTTGTAGATGAAACCTCTTATGCCTTCTTCTCGGGGTTCACCTATTAGTTAGGTGAAGATGTCTCTTCATCACCCTTGGGTATTTCAACAAATTTTTCTTTAGTTTTATTTTGTGGTTCATCTGTCTTTGCTTCTTCACTCTTTTCCTTATTCTTATCCTCTTCTACTTGTTTTTCTCCTTTATTCTGATCAGTAAAATTGTCTTGTTGATCATCAGCATCAGCTTGTTCTACAGTTGTATCTTTTGATTCATCTGTTGTGTCCTTTGTTTCTACATCACCCTTGTCTTCATGTATGCTTGTATCTACTATGGTAGATTCTTCATTTCCTTCTAGCAGATTGATGGCCTTCATCAATACTGACATATTTCTCTTTGTGCCCACCTATGTTGCATCTAGAGTTGTTTCCTTCTTTTTGGTTTGAGCTTGTTGAGCAGTGAAATCTTCATCCTTTTGGATTTGTTCTATAGGGTCCAATCCTTTTATGTCACTGATGGAAGTGTCTGGCCATGTCTCATCAACAACATTGATGTCCTTATTTCCTTGTGTCTCTAATGCTTATTGATTTTCTTGGTCCTTAAGAGATATGAATATTACTTCATCATCTTTCTATGGATCCTTATCAGAATCATAGTGAGTGATATCTTGAATCTCAAGATCATCCATGACTTTATCTAAGTCAATGGGCTCAGTATCCTCCACATTATCCAAAGCAATGTGCTCTAGACTTGCTTTATCTTTCTTCTCCTCTATATGAGGTGTGTCAGTGAGAAGTAATGGATTCTTAGAACTTATTGATTCTGCAGGTAGATTAAGAATTTGTCTCCATTTAGCATCTGTCATGCTATCAAGATCTAAGAACTTCCCCTGTAGCACCTTGTAGGCTCTTATCTTTGCCAAAAAAATTTTTGAATGATTTTTCATCATTTCTTTTATCTCTTCCATTTTGGATTCAGGAGGCATGAGTCTTACAAATATCCTCTCCCTTGCTTCCTTTTCGAAGTTCAAATCATAAGACCATCATGTTGATATTCTGTCACTCAGTGGTTTGGGTATTTTGTTAGCAAAGTCAACTAGTACATATTTGAAGTTGACCATAGCCCTAATTATTGCATCTTCTATTTTATTTTTTTCCTTGGGCTACAATTTTACCCATTGTCTAATTTTCCTATCAGTCATGGTACCTGTTGTAGCAATTGAGTCAACAGTCTCATCAAATATTCTTGGGGTTAAGCTTTTCTTTTCTACCTTAGGCTCATCATTTTTTGAATCTTCAATATTAGCGTTTGTCTTGATAAGTTTTCTCCTTCTTTTGGTAGGTGTTTTCTTCTCTATTTTTTTCTTCCTCTTATAGGTCCTCACTTGACCTTTCTTAAGAGGTTTTGTTTCTTTCTTTGCAGTTTGGCTCCTTGTTCTCTAAGCTACTATGGTCCTTGGTTTCTTGGTTGTACGTGGAGTTACATCAAACTCAGTGGCTTCATAATCTAATTCTTGCTTATCTTCCTCTTCACTAATGGCACCCTATTCCTTGGTGTCCTTTATTTATTCTTTCTCCTCCTCATTTACCGACATCATCTTCTCAAGATTCTTCACCATCTTGTTTTTCTTGTTGATAGTCTTTTTGACGACTAACCCCATTTTTATTTTAGACTTTGCCTCTTCATATGTGCTAGATCTTGGTTTCTTACTGTCAAGTGGTTCATTAAATAGTGATTCAATTGCATTTGTTTCTTGATCTATGTTAATATCATAGTCAAGAGGTGGTGACCAAGCTGTCCTTGGTACAACTGGTTTAATGCGAGTAAAATATGAATCCACCATAAAACATATCTCATCCCTATTCTTTTCAATTAATTGTTCAGGGATCCTTACTCTTTCCATCATCTTTTCCTTGAAATTGAGGAAGTATTAAGTCATCACTGAATCAAATTTTTCACCTAGTGACTTGATAAGGTCACTTATTTGCAATGTGACTGGCTTGGTGGTGTTCCACTTCACTTTTCCAACTGAAGGAAAGTATTCCTAAAAATAAAATAATATACACATTATAAGTGAGCCAAACTTACATGTGTTTGTCTTGGAAGACCTAATTGTTGTCATATTATCATCAAGTTGCTTCAGTGGGATCTCACATAGATCCATTTGTATTCCCTTCATGACAATCTATGGTTACTATTATTGATGCTATGTTGTTTATCCTGCTAGCTTGAAAGATTTTGTAACCTATCACACATGCACCGTGTTGGTGCCCAAAAATGTTGAATTGGATTTCCTATGGACTTGCCAATCCAATGATGAGAAAAACAAGTGATTTTTGCCAACTAACAAGAATGATTGATTATGATCCTCTTCCCCTACGCTTCTAGCTCTGCAAGACCAAGGTGGGTTAACCTTTATTTGAACAGGCTTTTTATAGAAGATAACTTGTGATTGGAACTTTTGTCTCTCAAAGTATGGCAAAGTACTATTAATATCACAAAACTAAAAACAATGTATTATTTAAAATGTTCAAATGTAATGTTCCAAGAATTTAAAGAATGTTTGATGTATTTAAGATATGAACTGAATAGAGCAGATGGATATAGTATCTCAAAACTTTAAATAATGAAACTATAACTATAATCCAATAAACAAGAAAGACTAGTGCCTTAATCAACTATGGGCAATCAAGTCAATATCATTCCAATCCTATGTTCAACCTGAGAGATAGTTTTACAAGAAAACGTATCACTTCAAAGGTGTTATGGAATGTACATGTAACATAAAACAAATTTAGAGATATATCAAAAGGGTAATACTTCTCATATGACAGACTAATTGATTGAGGCCTCAATCAACATAATTTAACCATGAAAAATGAGAAAACCAATTGAAAATATAGACTATGAATCAAATTACGAAGCATTCACATCAAACTGTCACTTTGAAGAAGTTCTATTGGTTTATCTGAGGGACTAATTGTAAAATTATAATGAAACAATTGCATACATGAAGAAAAAGGACTTATCTTTATTGATTATGAAAA
>MU227378.1:1591409-1633955 GCA_018584345.1 Thuja plicata | reverse complement strand
ATCTAGTACCCCCTGAGTATGTACTGATCCATCAAGTTGCTTATCATGGTGCATTGAGAAAAAAATTTGACCACTCTTCTCAACATGTTTTTGATATTCAATGTCTAGTAAATATGATATTTCTTCTATACCAAAGAAGATCTTCTTCCTCATGGTCATTGATACTTGTTTCCATACACATCTCATCATGTATAGATTCTTATTCAACCTGATCCAAAATTTCTTCCTCTATGTCATCATTCTTTTCTTCCCTCAATACCTCACATATTTTCTCAAGAAAAACTAATAGTTGAGAATCATTGTAGATTCCTAACTCACAAAGTTTATCCATTAATTCCCTTACCAGAGGCCTGATATCTAAAGGTATTTCCCGATAGATCTTTATCATTCTCATGAACAAATGTAGTGTAGGTTCACCTTTATATCTTTCCAAATTGAAGAATGTATCCAAAGGGGACATGTATAATTCTTCTTCCACAATGTAATTTGGATCTTCTTCCATACTGCAACTTTGGTCTTCATATTGTTCATAGCACATGCTGTCTTTTTCACCACTGGCATCATGAAACGTATAAAGAAACCATTTCTCAAACTGTCTCCATGATGAGATACATTGTGTGAGTAATGATTCATATACTTTTTTTGCATTATCTTTTAACGTCCTGAAAAATAGCCTCATTACCTGATCCTCTGTAGAAATCTCATAATCTTCTATGAATGTCTAAAATGCATCCAAGTGTTGTAGTGTCGATTCATCCCATTTTCCATGGAACTTTGGTAGTAGTTGTGAAATTTTAGGGGATAACTTACTTGGGATGCATTGAAATCTCCTAAGATCCAATGGCCTGATACCATTTGGAATAAAAGGATTTCTTTGAAATGATGGATACATTTGAAAAAACAATCCACCATCTCCTTTTGAGTCTTCTCCCTTAGTAGAGTCACTAACTGAAATGCTTTGTTCAATAGAGTCACCACCTTCTTATCAGAAGGAAAATACTTACTGTCTTCTGAGTTCTTTTCTCCTAGTAGAGTCTTAAATATATCACTAGAGCTTCTAGATAAAATACAAAAATGTTCTTTTGAACAAGTCCCCAACAGAGTCGCCAATCTGTTGGTGCCTAAAAATGCTGAATTGGATTTCCTATGGACTTTCCAATCCAGTGATGAGAAAAACAAGTGATTTTGGCCAACTAATGGGAATGATTGATTATGATCCTCTTCCCCTACACTTCTAGCTCTGCAAGACCAAGGTGGGTTAACCTTCATCTGAACAGGCTTTTTATAGCAGATAACTTGTGATTGGAACTTCTGTCTCTCAAAGTATGGCAAAGTACTATTAATATCACAAAACTAAAAACAATGTATTATTTAAAATGTTCAAATGTAATGTTCTAAGAATTTAAAGAATGTTTGATGGATTTAAGATATGAACTGAATAGAGCAGATGGATATAGTATCTCAAAACTTTAAATAATGAAACTATGACTATAATCCAATAAACAAGAAATACTAGTGCCTTAATCAACTATGGGCAATCGAGTCAATATCATTCCAATCCTATGTTCAACCTCAGAGATAGTTTTGCAAGAAAACGTATCACTTGAAAGGTGTTATGGAATGTACATGTAACATAAAACAAATTTAGAGATATATCAAAAGGGTAATACTTCTCAGATGACAGACCAATTGACTGAGGCCTCAATCAACATAATTTAACAATGCAAAATGAGAAAACCAATTGAAAATATAGACTATGAATAAAATTACGAAGCATTCACATCAAACTATCACTTTGAAGAAGTTATATTGATTTATTCGAGGGACTAATTGTAAAATGATAATGAAACAATTGCATACATGAAGAAAAAGGACTTATCTTTATTGATTATGAAAATAGTACAATAGAGTTCACATTTGTAGTTATTGATCCATCTAATTCATCTATCAAAATTGTATTATTGTTTTCTTATCCTCTATTTACATTTTACATTATGTATATATATATGTGTTTGAGTGGCTTTCACACCTTTTTAGGGTGAAAAGACACAACTCTTATTACAAATTATTTTGAAAAAATAATAAAATAACTAAAAAATAACTACCTAACTTTCAGATTTGGCTTTGGTTGAAAATCCAAAACACCTCATGAAAAGCTAATATTTATGCTAGAGATAGGAAATTTGATTTCTAGAACTGGGTCATTTTTATATTTTTAAAATTCGACCATATTTATCCTCTGTTGAAATCATCTTTGTAGCAGGTCTAAATTCCAGCATTTTCTAAAGGCTTCGATTAGTTAGTTCTATTTATTTTTGTCATAAAGATTCCTTCCTTTGATATTTTCTTTTATGGAGAAATATGCTTCTTGATAATGGTTTGGGACTTCTAAATTATCAAAATTTAGGGTACCACCACACCGAACCTCAATTCCTTATTGGTGATGGTGTTCACCTTAAGTCCTCAGTTATCCCATACAACATTGGTGAGTTTTTCAACTTTTGGTCGAGAGGGATGCTTGTGGGCCTTTGGTTTGTCGGTACTAGGGTAACCTTTTACAGCATGTAACACATCCTTTATAATATTCTTGGGTTCATCCAGCCATAAATTCTAATCGTGCATTCTGCTTTGTACCAACCTAATCCAGTTAGTTTTGAAAACCCTCAGGAAATATAGGGAATTGGTTATCCCTTTTACTTGTAAGTACTTGTGTTCTTCCTTTAGGTTCCCTTGTTCATCACATAGCTTCTTATAAGCTTGATCTATCTCCAGATCACCGATCTCAGTGATCTTGCACTGAATATACGATCTAACATCTTCTATCAGCAAAACCATAGGTGGAATTTTTGAAAATGTGCTAGAATCATCGGGCTGTGATGCAATCTCTGGGCATATCTTGTATTTGGGTTCCACACAAGTGCTATTCTTGATTAGCTTAATTGTTATCACTCTTTAATTTTACTATTCTTGAAGTGGTTTTGATTGTGTTTCAAATTTAGGGCTTTTTCAAAAATAATAACAGAGTTCTCAGTATGCTTGGTACTTACTTTGATCCATGTAACTTGTGAGTGATCTAGTTTGGATTGCATTGGATCAAGTTGAGGACGCTCTGCTAAATGCTTTATTTTTGCTTTGTTTTTGCTATGCTTTGTTTTCTCAATTCATGTGTGAAAAATGAAGTGCTTCTATCGAGTATTTATAGAATTTTACCATAAGTCTGTCATAAATGCTCAACAACTCATCAGGTCATGAAGATGGAGTTCATCGGGTAAGGTCTCAAATAACATTCTCAGTGTTGATAGGATGCTTGGGATAACTATTAAGATTGTCACTTTCACCGATGAATCTCGGTGTAGTGTCAAGAAAACATTGTAACTTTGCTTCCTTACCGATGGGTGTCCGGTTACATTAGTGAGTTAGGATTTTTATGTGTTGACCGCTGATTCTCGACAAGTGTAGATAGATCATCCTTTTATGTTCATCGATAATTTTTGGTATGTGTTTACTGACGAGGTTTTTTTCTCAGAATTGTAACAAGTAGCATAATATGCATCTTTATTCATGCATATTTTGACTATCTATCAATTTGTATAAAGTAACTGATGCAAAATATGACTTGATGTAGTGCAGTTCCATACCTGTTCATCTTTTAGGTGGGGGTGGTGATGTCACCAGATCCATGGGATGAGGTGTCACCTACTACATTGCTTGGTCCAGCTTCCTCAATGGTTGAAGCTTTCCTCCACATTTTCTTTCTCATTTTCTTGATTTCTTCAATGGTGTTACCATTTGCAAAAGTGGTGGTTTCTGTTATTTGGTCTCTGCGGTCCTTCTTTAAATGTCACACCTTATGACAGTGTAAACATGCCATTCTAGGGTTGGTCCAACCTCTAGACCTTTTGGTCCATGTTCTCATGCAGTTTGCAACAATGTTACCATATCTACCACATGATGTGCAGTTTATCTATGTATTGTAGTCCCAAACATATGAATTACCTGTTAGAAATAGTGAGAGGGGGGGGGGGGTAAATCAGTGTTTGTCATAATTAACTTTATTTCAGAAAATTGAAACTTAAATCAAATAGATAAAAAATTAAACATAACACAATAACACATAACACAAGATATGTTTACGAGGAAACCTTGATTAGAGGAAAACCCCGGTGGGAATTAGTACCCACAAATGATTGTACTAGTCTTATGAACTTGTTAGAGTTCCTTTGCCCTGTTAGGAGCAGTCTTTACAATGCAAGTACAATGACCTTGTTAGGAATCTTTAAAAAACCCTGTTAAAGGTGAATGGCTCACTGCCAGAGCTCACTGCCCAATAGGATGAAGGCTACAACCTTCAGATAACATATATACACTATATCAAAAGATGAACTATTGTTATGACACTATTTTCTGATCAGTTCCATTTATGAGCTAATGCTCTAATCTCTCAAAGAGCTCTATCTCATACTGATTTTTTTGTACTATTCTTCTGGATATCTTTTCTGCATATTTTCCACTCTCACACATAATACAAAATTGCATGTTAAGTATACATACATGGCTGAATAGACGCAACCAAAAGCAAGACCTTAGTCAACCCAAAATCAGCATACACAATGCTTCCAAATGAATTGGATTAATAATGTTTACATGAGTGTTAAATACATAATTACAAACATATTACAATAGGCACATGGCCATTACAAAACAAAATATTATACGCTAATCAAAATCTGAATTCGGCTTCATGCTCTATTTTTGGAACTGCTAGTGGCACTTGAACTTGATGTAACTTCTCTGTACTTAAATATCTTACCATGTGTGTATAGACTAAGCTTAATAACATATCATAAAGCTTAAGTATAAAGGTGCATACTCTAACTCGATTGTACACATGTGTGCTGGTGCACTGATCAACTGTATATCTCTATTCTGTCCTTTTTTCTATACTTAGCCAAATTTTGATCTTCAAAGTTTGTGAACTTACTTGTCAAAACTTCATACGACTTTGTTTCCATAATGAAAACACAAAATTATTCATATAGACCCTGAGTGTCAAATTGCCAACAATCTACCCTTTTTCATTAATGGCAACAAAGGAATGTGGCCAAATTACTTAAGCTTTGACTTAACAACAAAAACTATAAGTTTACTATACATCATACTCCTTTATATACTCTAATCCCCCTTTGATATTAATGACAAAGGTGCCAAAAAATGAATTACCTAAGTACTTACTCCGAGTACACATCTGGGTATGCAATCTAAAGATTCTTGATTTCTTGCTGCCAAAAAGCCTTGAGTGCATCAACAGTCTGAAGATGGGCGCATAATGCATATGTTAGATTCTCCATTTTTGTCAGATCCATGTAGGGGCCTTGATCATATGTGAAAATAATTGCATCAATCTATTTGATGTTCTCATTTAATACAACTAAGGAGGGTGCAAGTACATTTCTCAGTTGGGTTTTCCTGGTCCTTATCTTGCTGATCTTTATCTTGGCTTTTTCAATCTTGTATATCTTCCCTAGATAGATGTTGTTATAGGTGTTGATGTCTTGGGAGGATGTTTCAACTGATTTCCTGATGTTTTCAACCAAGATGTCTACTTCCTCAATCTTCTTGATGTGCTTAGAAGTGAATTTGCCTCTGTCCATACAGTTAGCTATCACCTTCCTGCCTTTTGCTACTAACTCTTTCAGAATTGTTTGACCAATCTTCAATGATTTGAGATCTAATGAGAAGTTCTTTATCATTTCATCCAATCTTCCCTTTTTGTACATATCCTCTACAATTTTAGTAGCTGAATCTACTAAACTTGTGAAGTTTTCTTTGAATGTTGTCATGATGTTATTGACATCATCAACTGAGTGAATATTTGCCAATTTCTTCTCCATTGGCACTAGGTTATTCAAAATGTTTACTGACTCAAGAAAGAGAGGATTTTTCATAACTTGTTTCTCTTTGGATTTCTCCATGGCTAATACATTGATTTTGATCAAGTCTTCTTCTCCCCATGCATCTAGGTTTACTGAGTCAGGGGTCAAACTTGACAACAATGATATTGATGGTTTGATAGATGGAGTGAATATAGCATTTTGACTAACATCCATACATTCAATTTTCACTAGGATCTCCATAGAGGGTGGTTCATTAGATTGATTATCTTCCTCATTATTCAAATCTGTTGAATCTTTAGAAATAACTTCATCTTGCTGCAAGGGAGTATTATCAATGCATACCTTCTCTACTTTTTCAGTGTTGACAAATGATTTTTCAAATTTGTTCAAGTCATTATCTGAAGCTATCATTTTTATCTTAACATCATTGATCACAATGGTTTCATCTGAATCTTTTACTATGTCAAAGGGTGATGGAACTTTGGGCGCAAAATCCTGTGGACCTATCATAGGCACATTAAGAGTCTTTGGTTCTTTTTCTTTTTTAGAAGGAACTAGAGTCACTTTTGTTGTAGGAACCATTGATGGATACATGTGTCTATCCATAAACACTTTCTCGAATGCTCTTTCAGTCTCTTTTCCAACCAACTCATACTCTTTGTTCATAATGTGAAGAGTTCTATTTTTGGTTCTTAGATGAGGTTTTACCAAATCTAACAATATTTCCTTCTCATCATGTGAGAAAATAGGGATAATATTATCTAATGTTTCTTCTCTAATCCTTGTATCTTCTTCTATTGATTGTATTTTCAATAAGTCTAGTATGTTCCATACTTTGTCTGGAATGACTGTCTTGAGTTCCAAAACTGACCTTCTAAACTTGATCATATGAGAGATAATCATAGAATGTATTTATGATTTATCTATCTCTTGGTACTTGTCATAGATATTTGTAATTGAATCTAGTCTTCCTTTATTAATGATTTTGTTCCTTAAGATCTCAACACTAGATCTGAATCCTACCTCAGGAGGGGCTTGAGTATTCTTTACTTTGCTCCATGTTGTCCTTTAAGATGGGTGACCTGTGGGAACTTTCTTCCTTCTTCTAGTTATCTTGCTTGGTACCAAAGGTGGGGAGTATTCCAAGTCAATAATAGTAGAGGGTGTAGATGTACTCTCATCAGACTTCTTCTTTTTCTTCTTGTGGATATCATCTAATTTCTCTATTTTGAATTTGGCAGGTGTTTGCTAAATTTCTCTTGCAATTTTAGCTTCCCTAGCTTTATCTAGGTCTTCTTGGGTGACACCATGAACTTTTAGGATGTTTAATGTAATCCTTGATGCCTTCCTCTTATTGTCTGCACTGTATAGGATAGAATCAACTTGATTTGTCTTCTCTCTGTATGTACCCCATCTAGGCTCTTTTGGATCTTTAGGCACATATAAAAGAACTTGTGCATATCCTTCCAAAACATGTTCTTCTACTTCATAACCAAGTGGGTGAATCCATTTGGTTCTTGGCTCAACTACTTCCATGCAAGTACACTCAGTTTCCACCTTGAAGCATATGGTGTCCTTGTATTTTTCAACTATATTTTCTAGTATTCTGAACCTCTTCTTCATCTTGATCCTAAATGAGTTGATATCCATATCCATAGAGTTCTTTACACTACTTTCTGATGTGGCTTTTAATGAAAATTGGGACAAAGGGGTCTTGCTCCTATCTAGGTAAAGATTAGAGACCTTACCAATAATGTGGAAGTATAAGTATATAATCAATGAGCCAAATCTGAATATTTTTCTTCTGTCATCCTTGATAGCTTTAATGTTCTCAATTAGTTGTGCATGCAATATCTCACAAAGATTAAATTGTGTTATCTCTTGCCATCCTTATTGCTGCCAAAACTGTAGCTGTGGATACACTATTAAGTTTGGTAGCATGCTAAAACTTGTAGCCAAGTATCATGGTGATGATTTGATGTCTTTTTCCATAATAGGATCAACAATCATCCTGTGCCTATCACTTCTTGATAAGCATGCCTTGTCAACCTATTTCTTGACATCCTTTCCAGTGGGAAGAATAGGTCCAACCTTAGAGAGTCTGGTCATCTCATGAATGAGGTCACCAGTAATGCAAACAAGAACTTCACCAATCCAAAACAATCATCATGAATCCTACTAAGTATAATTTTAACCCATTCTAGCTCATAGAACTCATGCGCATTTGTATACTCAAAAATAGGGTTATTAGTGAGATGTGAGTATTCATCCTTGAATGAGTAATCAGGTTTCATCATTGATGCCATGAGCATTGTTATGCTATTTTCACCAACAGACTCCTTACAGTAGATGTAAGCACGTATGTCCTCTACATGCACGAATCCTAATGGAGTCTTGGAGAATGCCCCTTCTACATCATCTAGCACTGACTTGAATGGATGATTTTTAAACACAAATTTCTTCCTTTTAGTGATTTCAAAGACTATAGGGGTTTCCATACTTGTTGATTTCTTAAGTAGGGTTTTACTAGAGTTCTAAAATGACGCATCCATGCTAGGGTTCTGTTTCAACTTCAACTCATTTTTCTAACCAACCAATGTTTATCCTTCAACACTTTGATGCTTATTTCTCATGTGCTCTCTGGATGCTCAATCTCTAATGCAAAGTGAAGATATAATATTCTTTACTGACATATATAACTTATTGCATTTAATGCTTGTTGTCGTAATGCAGTTTCCACTAAAAATTTCTATCTTTTTTTTTGTCGAAGTATAAGTTGTGCGTCCATGCATACTATCTCAACTCGTGACCAAATACATGAATCCATAGATGCATACTTAGAGGTGAGTATACCAGCTAAGCAGTGGTTTAGAGCTTTAATAGCTCCCCCTATGACCATGAGGGTCATCTAACTAGAAGTAGAAGTTGCGTCCACTATGGATGCATCTACTACCTTGTTAACATCATCATCTTTATTTACTTCAACCCATATTTTACCTGAATTTTATGTATCTTTTACAAACTTGACTTCTCCAGATTCTTCAAATAATGATCCTTTAGGCTTTTCTTTTCTTTGTGTTCTGGATCTGCAAAACCTTGAGATATGTCCAACTTTGTTACATGAGTGACAAATAATTGGAGGTCTATTGATATTGTTTACCATGCTGCATTGCTTTGTTGTGTGTCCATTATAATTACATATCTGACGTGTAATGTTCTGATAGTTTCTTTGAGGTTGATTTCTCTTATTGTATCGATTCAGATTTCTTTGGTTCTGCTGTGATTGATTTCTCTGACTAGTTTGGCAATGTATAGCCCTATTTCTCTAACTAGTTTGGCAATGTATAGCCCTATGACCAAATTTATTACAAGAATAACAATAGCCATTAAAGGGTCTTACGTATTTAAAATATCTTTCCAAATGTTCATGCTTGTTACAGGCATAACAAGTTATGTTAACTATCTTGTGTTCATCTTTAGATGATTCTGTTCTAGCTTCTGTAAGATTCTCAGTAGCCTTTACTTCTGTAGATTTTTGTTGTACTTTTTTACTTTCTTGTATTGTATTGGTTTCACTTTGTGCTACACTGTATCCAACACCAGTATTATCTCCTTTTAAATTTTTTGCATAGAGTTGTGATTTAATTAGATAAGAACTTGTGTGTAGTTTTTCAATATGATTCTTTGCTTCTGTCAATTCAGATTCTATCTTTTTCTTGATGTTTTCCAACTCCAAGATCTTCATATTTGCTTGCATAAGTTCTTCATCTAATTTTTTAATTTCTTTGGTCTTTTCTTCAATATTTGTTAAGCTATATGCTAGCTATTCATTTAGATCTTCAATCTTGTCCTTCAGAGACATGTTTTCTTCATTCAGCTTTTTGACCTTTTTTCCCAAATCATTCGTAGAGAAATATTTCAATTCTTTTCTTAATTTTTTGATAAGCATTTGGGAACCATCAACTTTTAGTTTTAGTTCTTCATTTTATTTTTCAGATTTGTCAAGATCATCAAGGGCTGCTTCAAGATTCTTTTTCAGATGTTTCACTTTTGCTGAATCCATGATCTTCTCAAGTTGTTAAACTTTCTTTCAAAGGACCAGAGCTCTGATACCAATTGTTAGAAACACTAAGAGGGGGGGGGGGGGGGGGGGGTTGCTGAATCAGCGTTTGTCACAATTAAATTTATTTCAGAAACTTGAAACTTAAATCAAATAGATAACAAATGAATCATAACACAATAACACATAACACAAGATATGTTTACGGGGAAACCTTGATTAGAGGAAAAACCCGGTGGGAATTAGTACCCACAAATGATTGTACTAGTCTTATGAACTTGTTAGAGTTCCTTTGCCCTATTAGGAGTAGTATTTACAATGCAATTACAATGAACCTATTAGGAGTATTTACAAAACCCTATTAGGATGAAGGCTACAACCTTCAGATAATAGATATACACTATATCAAAAGATGAACTACTGTTATGACATTACTACTTGATCAGTTCCATTTATGTGATGATGCTCTAATCTCTCAAAGAGCTCTATCTCATACTGATTTTTTTGTACTATTCTTCTAGATATATTTTCTTCATATTTTCCACTCTCACACTTAATACAAATTTGCATGTTAAGTATATATACATGCCTAAATAGACGTGACCAAAAACAAGACCTTAGTCAGCCCAAAATTGACATACACAACGCTTCCAAATGAATTGGATTAAGAATGTTTACATGAGTGTTAAAGACATAATTATAAACATATTACAATAGGTGCATGGCCATTAAAAAACAAAATATTATACACTAATCAAAATCTAAAGTCGGCTTCGTGCTCTATTTTCTGAACTACTAGTGGTAATTGAACTTGCAGTAACTTCTCCGTACTGACATATCTTACCATGCATGTATAGACTAAGCTTAATAACATATCATAAAGCTTAAGTATAAAGGAACATAATCTAACTCGATCGTACGCATGTGTGCTGATGCACTGATCAACTGTATATCTCTATTTTGTTTTATTTGCTATACTTAGCCAAATTTTGATCTTCAAAGTTTGTGAACTTACTTGTCAAAAATTAATATGACTTTGTTTCCATAATGAAAACACAAAATTAGTCATATAGACCCTGAGTGCCAACTTTCCAGCATTAGTGAATCTGCTTAGTTTTTATGCATTTTCTTGATTTTTGGGTTTTCATGCTTCAATTTTCTTCTTCCTGCATTCAAGAGATGTGTGCCCATGCATTTTGCAAGTGGGAAAATACTTGTCCATATAGTTTTCCTTCTTTGGTTCTTTAACCTTTGATTTACATTCATATGCTTTATGTCCTTTCTTGCTACAATTATAACAATGTCTTATCAATGTAAATGTGGATTTACGAATACCTTTTTCTTTGCTCCTGCAGACATTTTAGGTGTGGCCTTGCTTTCCATAGTGATTGCATGTCAGCTTCCTTGGTCTAGGCTTGATGTAGGAATATTTTGGATCAAATTCATTTGATGACTCTCCATGCTCGGTGTACCCTAGTCCAGTGTTGGTGTTGGGTCTTATTTGTGCATTCAAGAATTCATCCATCCTTTTTGTACTCTCTTCAGCTCTCTTGATCATGTCATTATGTTGTTGTTGAATTCTAACCTCAGGTTTTAGTTTTTCACTCTCTTCTCTTATTTCACTGATAATTTTTATTCTTTCAATGAGTTCCATATTCATTCTATTTGTTTCTTGACTCATAAGAATAATCTGATTTGTAACCTCATGGTGATGCTCTGTAAGTCTTTGTATCTCAGACTCTTTTCCTTGTATCTTTTCTGTGATCTTTCTTCTATCATCAATAGCTAGTGTTCTTTCTTGTTCATCCTTCCTAGCATTGTTCATGACATAAAACATTCTTACCATCTGTGTCTCTTGACCGATTTGCAGAGATTTGACTTGTCCAACAAGATGTAGATTGATTTTAGTCAGGTTTGTGATGCTTTCTTCTGATGTATCTATTTCCTTGCTTGTATTTGATCTTCAAGACTCAAAGAAATCTAGAATCTCTTCCTCATGATAATATATCTCATTACTATGAGATTCCATATTCTTTCTTTCATTAAGAAACTATCTCATGTTTATTCTAGCTTCTTTATACTATTCATAGAACATCTAAATTTCAATCTTTTTATTCTCAATATTTTTATATAGTTTGTACTTCTCCATTGTATGATCTTTTCTCTTAAGCCTTTAAGCTTTCCAAGAAGGGACTCATCTCTGATACCAATTTTTGGGATTAATGGGAAGTAGTACTAAGAGGGGAGGGGTGAATCAATACCTCTAAAACTTTTAACACTTTTCACCTTACTTCATTAGCAATAAATCTTTATTGTATTACCAACCATATCTGATGTTCTTTCTTATGCATGTAGTATTAATTCAAAAAATAAATTGTATGCAACATTCATAGAAACATTCATGAAAGTAATAGACACATAACACAAGATATGATATTGTAGAAAACTCCTGTTAGGAAGTAAAAATTGCGGTGGGGATGGCACCCACAAAACTTCATTATCTGCAGAATGGAAGGGAGCTGGTTAAGGCTTACAATTTGATCACTTCTGATGATATTCCCTATTATGAGTATTAATGTGGAGACATGTTAGGATCTACTTTGTTAAGAGCTTTATCAACACTATTGTAGTGTTCACTTGGTTAAGAGATTTACAATAGGATTGTTAAATCCACCTTCCTTGAAAGGATTTCTTAAGTGTACCCCACTTGTTAGAATGTGTACAATATGTTTGACCTGACTGTATGCAATATATAATTTTTTATTACATATCCATTAAAGCTTACAGTATATAAATATCACCTATAGGAATTGATTAATACCTTTTCCTGCTTGTCGGTAGCCTTGGTTCTTGTTCTTGAAAGCTGATTTGATCTTTGTCTGTGCTACTATGTATATTCTCTTGTCTGATCCTTAGATGCTCTTAGTGGCTACAATCATCATTGAAAAACATGTTCACAATTGATTGAGCATATATTTATACAAGTTTTTGACCTATTTTAGAATCACGCATTACAATGTTAACTCTAGATCCAAGGTATACAACTTGACCTTGATCCTTTAGTTTGCATGTTTTAAATCAGTTAAAATGATAAAAAAATAATAATCACATTTCTTTTCCCTCACATAATGGATTTAAATCAAATCAAGAAGATAAATATAAAATTTTAGTGATTTATCTAACGTTTAAAGTTAGATCCACTTTTTATGGTATGTAACTGACTCTAGGTATCTGATCATCGGTATGAAATAAAAGTCTATCGGTGTTCCTTCTTTGAACTAATCATCAGGTTCCCTTGATCTGTCAGGTTCCAATCTTGATTGTTTCGTTGGGTTGCATTATTGGTTACTCATCGGGTTCCTTTGTCTTTTCTGTCACCAGGTAAAACTAAACAGTGTTGCATCAAGATGCTTTGTACTTAGTAATATCGGTAACCTTGTCATTGATTAGTGTTGTTCACTATTTGTCTATGTAGTAAAAATGATGGTGTTTATCATGTTTTTCCTTGCATATACTAATGGGAAAATATAATTTCTTCAGTAGCATGCATGTACTATAATAAGGTATTGATGTTCTCTTGATTAGGAGGTGGAGTGGGAAGAGTTGCTAGAGTTGTTTGCAAGGCTTTATGGTAGGTGGGTGAAGTTTGAAGAAGCTCCCATAAAGAAATCTTGGCAGGGGTATTGCGCAATTGGTTTATCAAATCATACTCCTTGCTAGTAAGATGGGGTGGAGGAGGAAGAATGTGTTGAGAAGGTGGTAAAGAAGTAGGAACCACGAGATTAGTTTGAAGGCTATTCCTTGTATGATAATCATGTGAAATAGAATCATGTTATCAAAGAAATCTAAAGGATCCCTAGGTTTACCCTTGATAATAATGCGAGGACAACCTTTAATAGTAAACAAAGGTTTTGGATAAAACATGTTAGTTGTCTCAATACTATAAAATAGATTCACAAGAAGGATGCAAAGAAGAAATCCTAGGAGGAGATGAGGTAGGATCTTTATCCTCCATAATATCATCACTAAGAGGGAGAGGATGAAGGAAGTTCATATCATTCTCTGCTAATTCCTCATCACTAGAAGGAATCCCAAATGGAGGTAAATCATCTATAATGTCTTCTTCTTTCTCTAAAATGTTTGCATAAGGGGAGTGTGTTTTAGAAAAAGAGTCACCATCATGTATGAATATGTCATCCATTAATAAATCACCCTCTTGTATCAAGGCATCTTTGTGAGGAGGAGATAAATCAATGTATTTATCCAAGGGTTCATCCCAAAAAGTAGAATCATCCACAATGGCTTCATGAGGAAGAGAGTAATCAACATCCAAATCCAAAGGATCATCCCAAATAGGAGGATTATCATCCCTATCAATAAATCACCTTGTAGGAGTGCCATAGATCACTAAAGCTTTATCCCTAAAGGGGAAAGAAGGTAAATTATATTCTAAAGTAGGCTCATAGAAAAGACATATATTAGGAGAAGAATTAACATCAATCATCAACTCATCTCCATAAAGAGAAAGATTAAATTCATCTACTTTCTCTAATATATCCTTACAAGGTAATACAAGAGAGGAAAAATCAACATCACACACACTAAATGAAGTCTTTCTAGGTGTATCAATGTTGTAAATAGTGGAACATGAAGGTAACCATGTACACACCCTATGGTAAAGGTCAATTAAAGATGTTTTAGAGGAGGATGAAATAGGAATATGATCCATGGAGATCTTATTCGAACAATTTTCATCCTCACTTCCATGTACCTCATTAGGGGATCTATCCTCTTTCGCAACAAAAGCCTCATCAAAGTATTCAAAACAAAAATATACATGTTAGACACAAAGTAACATTACAAGCATGAAAAATGTAAATGTTTTTGTATTTTTAAAGAAATTTGTGATTTTTTTATTTTTGACATATAAATGCAAGAGCATAAAAGAAATCTACTTGTACATGCATGTAAGATCTAACATAAGATGTAAATCTAACACCAAAAAGAAAGAGTTGTCTATTGCGAGTTCACCAAAATGTAATTGAGGAAAATAGAGATCCTTAAATAAGGTTTTGAACAATGGAGATTTTCACATAAAAGAAACCCTATGTCTCTATTAGCCACTTACATTTAATTGTAATGATAAGGAATGTAAATCTGGAAATGTTTGTAAAGGATAATGGAATAAAATACATACCTTCGAAAAAGAATCTGCTGAAAACCCTGTCAAATGGTCTCAAAAAATATTGATTTTAGTGATCCTAAAATAAGACTATGAGATCTACAAAACCCAAAAATATTTTTCTTTTTTGAGCCAGGTCGACCTTGACCTCTTTGTGGGGGTATAATTTTACTCCAAAATGTCGACCTTGACCTGCACTGCTCTGACGAAAATTCTATTCGCAAATCTTGAAAGTTGGCTGAAAAGGGTATCCAAATATACTCTTAAATTCCCTCTCTTGTACTTGTACCTACAAGAAAAATGGATTTGTTTTTTGGGGGGAGGGGCTTGCCTTGGTCAAACCTTGGTTTTGGAATTAACCTTAAAGTATAATTGAAATTGCATAAATAAACAAAGTAAATAAATGAATTCACCTTGCTTGTATATAAACCCTTGTGGAAGATTCAAATCCTTGGATCCACAAGTATGGATGTGCAAAATGGATGTAGAATGTAGGATGTAGGATGTCTCAAATCAATTAACTTTGGATCTTCAACACCAATCTTGAATGGATCTTGGAATAGGAAGAAGCTTGCATGGATGTGGATGGAGAAATCTTCAATAAGAGGGCTCCATAGATCTTGAATCCTTCAATGGCTACCAATGGATCTCCTTGATGAATTGGATACTTGAATTCTTGAATGCTTCTTTCAATAGATTATGCATAGAATTCAGATGGATGGAATTGCTTCTTTCCGCTTAGAGAAAATGAAAGGAGAAAGCTTCCTTATATACAAATCTAGGGCACAATCTTCTAGAGAGGCCTACATAGGAGAATTAAATTCCCATTAGACCTATACCCCTAGAATTGGACCTATATTAAATATAATTTCAATAGTCATTGCCTCAAAGATTGAAACAGCTGACCTGGAAGTGGAAGTTAAATCTTTCCAAAGCCTGACATCTGAAAATGCCAAAAATTTGAAAATTGGACCCTTGGTCAGGGTCAAGGTCAACCTTGACCCTGAAGTCAAGAACTTCAAATCTGCAGATCAAGATGTCAGAAATAGGTTGGAGAGAAGTGGAAAAGGGGCAGAATAGGGGGAAAATATAGATCCCAGTCAAAGACCCATTCAAGGTGCTTGACATGACCCAAAACCACTTATTTAGAGGGCTAAACTAGTCCAAAATGGAACTGCTTCCATTTTCCAATGATACAGGTCCACTTCTAGGAGTATGAGCCTAATTGGAATTTAATTCTCATATGTCAGCCTCTCTAGAAGTTTGTTCCCTAGACTAGTATATAAGGAAGCCTTCTCCTCTCATTTTAAATAAGGATCATCCAAACATAATCAATCATCTATACATAATCTATCGAAGCGATCGTCTACTTTCAAGCATCCATTGTTCTACATGGTTTCAAGCTTCCAACTGTTCAATCAAGGTTTTCAAGTCTTCTTCTCAAGCATTCAAGTTCTTCATTGAAGATCAATGATTCAAGAATTCAAGCCTTTGAATGGATTCAGTTCAAGTATTCAAGATTCATCATTCAAACCCTATATCTATCCATCATGGTGGTGTGATCTTCCTTCAAGATCCTTTGTGCATCCTCAAGTTTCATCCATTCTTCCTTCAAGGTGGAATCCAAGCATATACACATGGAGGTTTTGATTTACATTTATGGTTTTTAATTTTGAGTCTAAGATTTCATATTAATATACTTGTTTACATTTGAAATACAATTGCATATCTATTGAATATCATAGCTTCATTGTTAGATCTACTTCTACTACTTGCTAGCATCCTTCATTACATTTTTGATTTCAAGGTTAATTCCTAAATCAGGGTTTGACTAAGGCAAACCCCTTCCCACCAAAAAAACACCATTTTTCTTGTAGGTACATGCACGAAATACTAAATTACAGAGCATATTTGGATACCCTTGTCAAAAAAATTTCAGGATCTGTGAACAAAAATTTTGTTGGAGCAGCACAGGTCAAGGTTGACATAAAGGGGTACAATTGTGCCCCTGTATTTGGGTCAAGGTTGACCTTTCTCAGAAAAGAAAAATATTTCTAAGGTTTCTCTGTGTCTGTGTTTTTAGGCCAGGGAAGGTTGTAGAATTTATTGAAACCTAGTACAGACACTAGAAAACAACAATTTCCAGATCTGCTACATTTGAAGATAAGTATTTCATTTCATCCTAATCTTTCAGATCTATTGTTTTAATTTATAATTAATAAATTAGACCCCCTTCCCCTCTTTATCCTTAACCAGTTGATTCCTTTTTACATTGATCTTCTCCTTTCAGTTAATCAATTGGGATCTCCTTGTCTTCGATTAGGAGGTAATATATACCTACAACATTTTCCATACATACACAACAAACACACACACACACACACACACACACACACACACACATTACACTAATCATGCATCTCCTATCCTAAATATGTTGATGACTTAGACAAATTGATAAAGGGTAATGAGAAGAAGCTATATGAATTTTCTATGTCATTTGATCCCTTAACAATTTCAGTTTCCAGTCACGAAGGATAGGTAATTTTTCTAATGTATAAGATCAAAACCTTGATTATAGAGAAGGAAAAGGGTTATTGGGAGGATCAGTGATCTTAGAAGCTTGATAGCTCCTAAGATGAACACTCTATTTAGTGGACTAAAAAAGACAAAGGTAGCATATAATTCACCTAATGCACTTGATATACAATTAGATGATAAACTTGCCTATGCTACATGTGGCTAGATTCAGATTATTGATACTCTGAAGAAGAGTTGGGATAATGATTTCAATTCCTTGAGGAATATTGTTTCTGATATCTTCAAAATTTTGTAAATATAAATAGTATACTTGTATATATGTGGAAACTATAGGAATTTAGGGTAGAGATTTTGGTTGTAGACCCCCTCCTTTTCCATTGATGTCAAAGGGGGAGAGAAATGTAATAAAAAAAATTTATTCACCTCAGGGGGATCATGTGAGATTTTGTTTTGGAGCAGTTAGTATGTTTGGCATTTTTTACACTGTCATTTTTCACTGTGTTTCCATCAATGCAAAAGGGGTATATTGTTGGCAAGAGACACTCCTATTGAGGGCTTAGATGTTGTCATTGATGGAAACTATATGGATTCCACATGTTCTCTACACTTATTTTGATCATACTAATTGATTGAAGGCAGGATTGGATAAGTATAGAAGAAACAAAGCAATATATAGTTGTCAGGAAATGGTTCGGTACGAACACACAAATTTAGATTTTGAGGTGCAAACCAAAGGGAAGAATCATAAAGTTATATTGTACTTAATTAGAACTAATCTACCATTTTTTATGTTGCATACCAGTTAATATTCATATGAATTGTAGTCCATACTTTTGTAAGGTTGTAGCATTCCATATTGTAATTAAGCTGCGAGCTCTACGTTGTAAGCCTAAATGCATGTGCATTCTTTGTAAACCTTTAACAGGGTTAAATATAGTTCTATAGATTATATCTTGTGGGTTACATCCCCACTATGGTTTTTTACCTAACACGATTTCTACAATAAAAATCATGGTGTTATGATATTATGGATGTTCATTTTATGTTGTTGCACTTTACTTTTCATTGCATGTGTTTATGGTTTAAGAATTAGATTAATAAGGTTAAAAATTTTAGAGCACTAATTCACCCCCCCTCTTAGTGTTCATTAATACAAAAACTTGTTTCCCATCTAATTGAATGAACCCTTTATCAATAATTTCATATTCCATTTTAAGAGCTTCATCTATTTGTTTTGGCATAACTATACTACTAGCCTAGATTCCATCATGGAATTATGCAATAGATTATCTCTTACTATGATAATTGGGAAGAAAGGAATAATTTTAGATTTACATGTTCCTTCACTTTGGTGTTTCTCATTTGAGTTGATTGATGCTACCAGTTGTTGAACTTGTCAAATTTGATGTCCATTTTCTGGGAACTTCCCTTTTAGTTGTGCTTGCTCTACAACATATTTATCTCTAGCCTATTTATCTCATCCTTACAAAGCTTCTTTTAGTAAAACATTATGTTCCAATTAGCTAAAATATCCCATAGAGATATGTTGATTGGCACTTTCCTCATTTTTTTGGCCACACTTAGTATTGTGATTCACAAAGTATTTAATTATTTTGGATTACATGGATTGAAATCTCTTAGCTTCTAGAATAGCTAAATAAAAACTATTAGGATCAAAGTTTTCTCTGTGGTGACTTTAGGTTTCTAAATTTAAGGGAAAAACTCTCTGGTTAGCCTCATCTTGGAGCACATATTATAATTTTACTGCACTTGAGGCATCCTTGATGTAGATGTGTCATTTGTGAACACTGCATATTCTTCTTCCATCTAAGAAAATAGAGCATGATCATGGGTAATTTAAAATTATGTTCTAATGACATACCCTGCTTCTAGGAAAAAAAGAGAATTTTCAAAACAATTCCCTTCTTGATCACAAGTTGAAGAAAGGTTTGATGGAAGGAGAACCCAAAGTCAGAGTGCTTCTAGAAAACCAACAAGGCTTGTGATTCATGCCACCATCCCACTGATGTGGTTATTCATGTAGATAAAACAAGGATGCAAGATTCTCACCATCTCTCCCCTTAGGGGAGAACTTTGATACTTTTTCTTAATGGGAAATGGATGACTCTAGAACCCCATCTTCTATGATAATGCCCAAATTTAAATTTGTATCCCACAACTTAGGGAGAATCAAAGTGATAGACAAGGGGGATATAATTATTTGCAAGTTGCAATAAATACTTGTAGCTATGCCTAGAAATTTTAAAATCCTTGTGGCTATCATTGGTAGTTTCAAAATCCCTATGTCTACAAAATTAAGTATAAATTTTCCTACTGTTATAGTCTTTGTATACTTCTTATAGTAGGGATTTCTTCAACCACTCCCTCATATAGAATAATTCATCTTCACTAAAAAAATCCTCATCCTCAGTACCTTTGAGCACATAAACACTTCTTCACACTATAATAAACTAACTCTAGAGAGTGCATTTATCCTTTCACTGCTAAAAGATACAATTCACTTTCCTCAAGTTGCAAAACAATGGTAGTTGTCTCTCAAATACAATAAATTTTGTATTGAACCCCATAGCTATGAAATCCTTTCATATTGTCTTTCTTTATTATATCAAACACACAGTAACATTCAAAAGGTTTGATGGTAAGGCCTAATAAATCCTAATATATATTGGTGATAAAAAATATGCAAAATTCCTTCAGACATCATATATCATCTCAAATCCTACCTTTCATCATTCTACCTTTCAATGCATGGTCAAAAATATTTGACCTACTTAACTTGGGACTTCCTACCTACATGGAAGCACATGGAAACCCATTATTTGTTTGATCCTTTTGAAAATAACAACAAATTTCAATACATAAGGAACCCACTCGGTGCTCAATGAAATATGAACTTCCTTTATCATGCTCAAAATAACCATCCTATGCTATTATCAAGAAGTTGTTGGCTCAAATTGAACCTCCCAATGAGTCAACGAGCTTATAAAACATGCCCTATCACTTCAAGTGTTTCCACGCAACCTTAGTATTCATAACTTAATTTCAGCGACTGTCTAAGAAACAACATTTTTACCTCGTGCACCTCAAAGTTGACAGATATGACAACTTAGCCCTGGGTTGGAATGCAAATAATCTCCCAATGATTCACCCCACTAAGAAAATGAGTCTTTAATCATACTCTATGTCATACTCAGTGATACTTTGAACTAAAGAGAAGCCTTCAATGAGCACCTGAGTGAATTAAATTAAAACACCTTGGTCCCACCAAGTCATTATCACTTCGCTTCAACTCACTAGTGTGCTAGAACATTTGAAATACCTTGTTGAGAAAATGAGATGCCAAATTGATCATTTTTTATCCATGTAGATTCACATCTCTACATTCTTAAGAACTCGAAGACAAAAAAATACTTAAAACACTAGGATTAGCCAACGTGTAAAACCCAATAATTTTCCTTACTATTCAACTGTTCAACTCAATAGCTTAATAGAACATAAATAAACTCCCAATGATTCACCAAGTGAATTCATTCCTTATATCTCTCATCCACATGGATTCTCAATTGTCTAAATCAATACTCATGTCACTATGTGGTGATGCAGTGAGGGAACATAAAGCTTTCATTGACTTGCCAAGAATACACCATCGAAAGAACACTTGTGCATAAAAAAACTCAATGACTCATTGAAACAATTTTAGGACTTCAATGAGCCACTAGGATAATGTTAGGGACTGACACATATGACAACTAAGATTAACAAAAACTAGATTAGGAGCTCATATAAACACTTAAAACATTAGGATGCATTGAAAAAAAGGTTAGGATGATTTAACTTAATTCCAATTACACACATTCATATTTTCAAGGGTTAAGTCATGGTTCATGGGGGAACATTAGGCTTTAACTTAAGGATTAGGAAATTTGATAAGGCAAAAGATATAACACATGGAAAATCAACCTTAAGGGAAAATTAGCTTACGATAGAACAAATAAAAATTCCTCGATCAACCAATAGACCGCAACCCTTAGAATATAAATTTTAAAAGGATTTCAACCAGATGCACAGGTCAACGGAAAATAGAAGTTGGTGCCAAGTATTTGAACACTTAAAAGCATAGGATGACAGTATGAAAACCTTAATCTAAAACCTCTTGTAGACAATAGGTCTAACAGTGGCTCTTGTTGGGGATGTATGCCCCTTGTGGGCATATCAAGGATCCAAATCTATAGTGAAGTAGACAAAATTCCATATCTGTTAGGTTATTTATTTATTGAATTAAAATTAGATTAATTTTTCAATTGATCGTCCTGGGCCACCAAAAATGTAAAACCAACACTTACCCTTGTCAAAAATTTGGTTCTCATCACATATCTACATGATTATTCTGATATTTTCATTCAAAAATACTCAATCACACAAAATATCACTAGTATTCTTGAAAACAACATTACACTTATCATCATAGTATTTTCCTCACATCTCTGCATCATGGAATCAAAATAAAGCTGAACAAATTTACCTCTACGGGGGAGATAATTATATCATTCATTGAACAAATAATTATCAAACTCAATGGATTATTCTTCAATATTTACCTCAGTGCCCTTCTCTAAAACATGATCATCTAGGTGAGGAAATTTGAAACATTCATATTTTTCCATGCAAATAGTGTGACTATCCTGAATTTCAAAGGTAAATCTCTCATAAGAAGACACCTATGAACTATTCAAATATCATTCATTAGTATGAAAACCAACATACACCAATGTATTACAAGATTTTATCTCAAAATGTTGCAGAGAACCTTCATTAGGATACCCAAACTCTTGCATATATCCATTCATTTCAATCATTTCTACCTATGTTGCATTAGTAGTCTCATCATCCCACTCCTGTAAAAATGAAAACATTTCTATCTCATGAATATAATTAGATTTTAGTTCTAATCCTAGATCCTTTACCTCATGAAAGTATTCAAATATAGGCTCATATAAATTCAATAACATTTCACCATTCTTAATTCATTTAAAATCCTCTTTCTTATGAACATTTTTATTATATGCACTGCTTGTGCAAAAAATATCATCCACAATACTATTTTTTGTTCATTAAAAAATATCTTCATATGAACTACGCGACTCATGCCATCATATATTTGATCATGACATATTCCCATAGCATTAATGCCAGAAACTAAGCAACTATGTTCAACATTATTTACTATGATTTTAGTTTATTTTACCTCATGTAGGTTTGAAAGTTCAATGTTTGAAAGCCCTTCTAGATCATTGATATCTTCAAAGGACATTGAAAGAGACTCTTCATAAAAATTATATGCATATTCATTTGAATCAATTACAAATGAAAAAGAACTGTCAGACATACCTATATCAATGTCACTTTCAGCTGAAAAATTGATAGATTAAGGATGGAAAACTTTCACTGGGGAGACCTAGCGCTTGAGGATGATCCTCTAGGTCGGAATCAGGGGATTGATAATGGTGAAGTAAATACATACTTCAATAGGTCTTTCATGATGGACAGTGGAGGGATCTGGTTGCGGATTGTCCATTATAGTCCAAGTATTTTTTAGGGTTTCAAAACCTCAAGAATCCTCCATCTGAGGATGAAATATTTGGTACATTGGCTCATAAGACAATGAATCCTCAATGGGTTTTTCAGAATGGGGAATGGCAGGATATTTTTCATATTGGGCCCTCTATGTCCACATGGTTTCACTCGAGGAGGATTAGGGCTGATAAATGGTAGCACCGGACTAGGGAAAACCTATGGAAGGTAAAATTAAATGTTTTAAATTTAGTGTTTTAAAACCATAACCGTTCTATTAACCCTAAGTAGAAAACTATTGGAACTGCAAATTCTATGCACACTATTCATGCAAATCTTGCCTTAAATAAGGAGAAATATCCCTTGAAAGATATTGGTCATCATAATCATGAAGGATCTTGTAAATTTCCTACATCTTTAGGAGTATCAGGAAGTTATGAGGTTATGTCAATGAATCATGATGATCACAACATTCATGGAACAAATAATGATGGCAGATTGTCTACTTTTTCTAAGGGTACTCATAATGCTTCATTGGGTAAAAAGGTATGGAATGTCATCCCTAGAATTATTGTTAATAATAAACCTAACATTTGGAGTTGTATAGATCTAACAGAGTGGTGTAATCATAGAGGTATGGAGTCAATCTATTTCTTTATCTAACTGCAAAAATAAATTATATCACACTTCTTTGGAATTTTGTATTTCAATTTTTATCTACAGACATGTCTGGGATCATTTTTTATAATATTGAGGCTAAGGAATATGCAATAACAAAACCCTTTTTGAATCTGAAAAAATAATCTTGTTCTACAGTCCCCTTGGAGCCTTTTTTTTCAACCAGGGAAAGTTTTTTTTGAATCCATTCCTATTTGGTTTTCTTTGCCTGATTTCCCATATGATTTTAATGATCTCATAATTCTAAAGGAAGTTGGAAACACTTTTGGCACTTTTGTGTAGAATGATAGGTGCTTGAAGGATAAGAAATTATCGACTAAGGTCTATGCTCCAGTTTCTAAGAACACCTTAATACCTAATACCTATATCTTTGAAAGATATTTTTGGTCATTTTAGCTTGTAGGTTGGTTTATCCAACCATCAGTTAATAAGAACTATGTTATAAAGTCCCTAGTGTGTTTAAGGTGTGATTAGAGTCAGTAGTGATTAGGGTTATCTAGTGATGAGGTCAAATTGTACCTAGGGGTCTATACCCTTAGAATTCAACCAAAAGGTCAAAGGGTTGAAAAAAATTCCAAAATGGAGAGGCAATCATGGTTTTGATGTTTTAAGTGTTTTAAGGTCATTTGATATGTTTTAGGACCAATTTGGTGTTACAAGTAGTGGTTGCCATTGCACCAAAAGATCGACCTGTTAATGACGGATACAACCACTAGACTTATAGAAGACACAAGATGATTTTAAACCATGTCACGAATCCTGAGGGGAGCACTGACCATTTTTCCAACAATCTCCCCCTCAACATTATCTGAGGAGATTCAAACTTGTGACCAAGCTCTGATACCACTTGTTACAAGTAGTGGTTGTCATTGCACCAAAACATCGACCTGTTAATGATGGATAAAACCAATAGACTTATAGAAGACACATGAGGCTTTTAAACCATGTCAAAAATCCCTAGGGGAGCGCTGACCATTTTTCCAATAGTTGGGCCATTAGAAGCAACAAGTTGTCATTTTGGCAAAAGATGTAAAAGTTGTCATGACAACATTTCCTAGTTTTTAGGAAAGGGCTTTAATGGTGGCCAAATACAAACATGAGGCTCCTTAAATGTGAGGGTAAGGTATATGAGGTTGGAAAAACCCTAATCTATGAGCTATTTTCCATTGTGTATAGATTGTGTGTGTAGAAGGAAGGAATTAGACTGTATTTTCATGACACTACTATGATCCAGTAGTGTAATGGATTGAAATTGCTTAGTTAATGGATTGAGAGATTTTATGTTAGCATGTAATTAATTCTTTTTGCATTGGATTGATCATTTTGTGTGAATGGTGAAGGTTTTGTAAATTCTTTTATTTTCACAGTTTCGTTGTTTCATTTTGAGGCAACTATGTAAATATGCCACCCTCTTGAATTCCCATGGTCAAACTCCTATGAACTATTGGATTCAAGTAGGGGACTCCATTTAAATTATATATATAGGTGGTGGAGTCATTTTATATAGGGGAATCAATTTTAGCATCAAGCCCTAGGCGAGTGTAACTCCATTCTGGTTAGGTGCTTGAATGGAGCAGTAGCAAGAAAGATTTCTCAGTGGATTGGTTGAATCCAATAAATAGTGGGGACATGTAGTAAGGATATTCCTTATTATTTTTATGCAAGGATAATCTTAGGGGAGGTGTGGAAGGCAATAAAAAAAATTCAAGAAACCAGACTGTGTGCATGTTCCCTAAAACCCATGAAAATAGGGGTTTCTTGGAAAACTAGTGTACGGATAGAGTGGGAGTTTTAGACCTTGAAAATCATAGAGTAAAGGAAAAACTCACAAGGAATTTGTAGCTATTTTCTAAGGGTGTGAAGGTATTATAGGAGAAAATCCACTTTTATAGTGAATAGGAGGGATAATTAGGCCTAAAAGGCTACAAGGCCTTAAGAACTAGAAATCTTGAACCCAATTGAAACTAGGTTAAAAGGTCCAAAATATTGGATCTAAGTGAGTTGAAAGAGACCTCAAGAAGGTCAGGAATCCCATCCCAAGGAAGATAGCCTATATGGGGAAGTAGGTGATCAAGAGAAGCCATGGATGAGAAGAGCTATGGAGAAGGACCTAGTATGGATTTGAACTTGTTGGAGAGCTCCTAGAAAAGTAGAGGAAAAAGATATGAATCCTCTAGTTAGGGTGGTGAAAGGAACCCTAAGAAAGACCAAGAGAAGGTCTAGAAGAGAGAAATAAATCTCTAGGAGTGGGAGCTCCCCATCAAATTGGTATTAGAGCCATTGAAAGGCTTGGGAGTTGATTGGTGTATGTCAGAGAAGAGTGAATCCATAGGTGATAACATTATGGTGACTAATGCCAAATTGGAAAGGGACTTGTCAAAGAAGAAAGACAAGAATAGGCTTCTTGAAGAATCAATGGAAGAAATGAAGATAAAGATGGCAGAGGTTGTAGAGACAAACAACAAGATGAAGGAGCAGATGAGTGAAGATAAAGTCAAGGGAAAGAAACCAATAGAGGAGGAGATAGAACCAAAGCTTGACCCTCCTCTACCTGAGGAACCATTTCTCAAGGCACTCAAAGCATTGAGTGGCAAGGCTCTAGAAGTCATTCTAGTGTTCTTTAGTAATATGGATGCAGATATGGTTATAGAATGGATTAAAGGTATAGAGAACCACTTCGAATGTGATGGAATCACATAAGCACAGAAGGTAAAGATAACCAAGTCTAGGCTATGAGTACAAGCACTCACATGGTGGAAGTTTGTGCAAGAGGAAAGGGAGAAAGAGGGCAAGAAACCCATATTAAATTGGAAATCAATGGTGGAAAAAGTGAAGGAGAAATACCTTCAAGAAGACTATGACATTTACCTACAAAAGAAGAGGGAGAACCTTAGGCAAAAGGACCTAGATGTGCCATCATATACTAAATAATTTCATAAGATTTGTTTTAGATCAAGAATACAGGAGATAGAGAGAATCAAGGTTGCTCGGTACCTTAATGGATTAAGGTGGCATATACAAGAATAACTTAGTCTCTTTACCCTAACCTCCATTCATAGTTTTTTCCAAATGGCCTTGAAAGTGGAAGAGAAACTTAGGAAGAAACAAGACTCTAACTCTAGAGGAAGAGGAAGGGGTAGAGACAATAGAGGTGGCCATAAAGGAGGTTCAAGTGGAAGAGGCAATGATAGTAGGAGTCATGGTGACTCTAGATATACAGAGAAAGGATATGAATCAAGCAATAGAGGTGGATACAATAGAGGAAGGGGTTCTTATAACAATGGAAGAGGAAGATTAGGGGGTTTTGGAAGAAGTTCTCACTTTTCTTCCAGGAAATGCTACAATTGTGGACAATTGAGGCACCCTACATACAGATGCCCTGACAAACCCTCATCTTCACAAGGAGAGAAAAAGATAGCCTATGTCCAAGAAGAGGATTTCTCTAAACAATCAGAGGTGAGTCTTGTAACACTCCAAAATTGGCATCTTGCAACCCTAACCAACTTTGTTGTATTTGTCATACTTTTGAATCATCAAAGTCCTATTGTACTAGGCAATTCTGAGTTTTGAGTGACTCTACTCGACCTGAGTGTCAAATGCAGAAAATCCTAAATTTGTATTAATCATACATTATATTTAATTCCTAAATACCAATCAATTAGCTAAACAAACCCTATGATCAAATTAATTTAATTATAAAATCCTAGCACTTTAATTAAATTAAATTCACCCCTTTTTAGCTAAAACACATCAAAAGGAATTAAATAATATTTAATTATCAAATAAATATCCTCATTTCAATAATTGAATTTAATTATTCAAATAATTGAGAAAAACACATTTATGAGGTCATACTTTATTTATTTAATTAAATATTCTCTCAAAAATCTTCTCTCTTGTTCAGAAATAGAAGTTTTGAATTACCTGTGCTTTAAAGAGAAAGAAAACACTTAAAATAAAAAAAGAAAATAGTTAAAAACAAAGAGAAAACAATTCATTGTTTTCTTTTAAAGAAATCTTGCTAATTTGAATTGGTTTTTCTATCTATTTTATTTCAAAAAGGAAATTGTCTATTCTGAGTAGGCTCTCAATCTATAAAAGAGCTCCCATTTCTCATTCAAAACCCCCAGACATTCTTATGCATTGTTAGAATAAAGAATTGCTGCTACATTTAGTTCATAATCTCATTTCAATTAAGCTCATTTGCAATAGAATAGCTTTATTTTATTAGAATAATCTCATATTTCTAATCATGGCATTGATTAAATTCATTTAGATTAATCTTGCACCTTTCAATTATTAGATTAATCTTGTTGCTACATTTTATCATCTCATTTCTAGTTAAAAGTTCTCATTTGTAATAGATTAATGTCAATTTCTTAGATTAAATGCATTGAAATCATGTCTTAGTTTAAATTCATTTACGTTAATCTTGCATCTTTCATGTTTTTAGATTAATCTTGCATTACATTGCATCATATTCATGGAGAAAAATCCTTCATTCTTAGATTGGTCTATGGTTCTGAGACTCTCGTTCTGAGAGCTATTCGAAACCCAATCAAGATAGAAGGAAACAAGTCAAATCATATAGGTGTAACCACCTAGATTTTTTCTACTCTTACCATAGACCCTATTTTCCCTAAGTGTGATCATACCCCCAATTATGTCCAAATGACCTTTTTACTGCTTGGCATAATTCATTCGAATCAGATTTAATCTCCTAAGTGATCTAATCACTAATTTACATTAATCACTTTAGTCAATCCAATAAATTCAATAAATTCAAATCATACCTAGCTAAGGTAATTAATTTAAAAGGGAATTAATGAAATCCTATTTATACCTCATCACTTGCAAAATCAATCCCCTACCCTAAATTGATTCAATTTGGCTATAGTCCCAATTAATTATTACAAAGCAAATCAAAGGCTTAAATGATTAATTAAATTCCTATTATTAAATGAAGATGTTATTACACCAATTCATTTATTAATATTCCTTCAAACCTAACCAATCTCAACTACCTAGCCATGAGTTCAAACTCATCCCAACCCCTTCTCACATGCTAATTCCTCTTAATTAGATAATTAACCCTAATTAGCTAATCCTCCCTCCACTCATTCTTTCTCCTCCCATCTCTATCTCCTTAATCACATCCCTTAACCCCTAATCCTCATCCTAAGCTACCCTTAATGTTGTCACATTCCATTAAGGAATGATTAACAACTCCACCCACTTGAGAAAGTCAAGGAATCTCAAGATTCCTTTCCTCAAGTCCACCTTCTCAGGCTTGACTCTAAACCCTCACCCATGCTTCTTAAACCCTCACCCATACCTCATTAATTCTTTCATAAATGAAGCATTAATGGCTCTTACATATTCCTTCCACCCATACCTCATTAATGAGTCGTACAACCTCATTAATGGCAGCCCTTCTAGAGTCATCTCCCCTTCCTCCATTTCTCCTATAAATAGTATGGATTTTGAGCTCAAATGGCCCTTGATTTTATGGAATATATTGTTATAATGCTCCTAATTTTGAAGAGTTAATAGCATCCTTATGCTTCCCATATTTGGAGAATTGAAGAAGCAATCTCATATTGCTCATGTTTAGGACTTTCATAAGTGCTTTCTAGCTTAAATCTTAGTTATATTTTTGTAATCTTCATTTTGAGAGCTAGATTGCATGTTTTTGAATCATTTAGATTACTTTTCATTTGAATTTTTTTTTCTTAGGTTGTATTTGTCACTGGAATATGCATAATCTGAGGGCTATTATGTCATTTTTCATACTCCTCCTAGATAGGAAGCAATAGATCAATTTTGGTGATTGTTATGTTGCTAACCCCTTGTTTTCACTAATGCAATGATTTATTAAAGTGTTGTGTCTCTTAATAGGTACAAAAATCACACACACATCTCTAGTGCCTACCATGGGGCAAGATTGCTTGAAATTTCACCAAATTTTGCTCTCTGCCCTTAACATTTTCAAAATTTGTAGGTAGTTTATCATTTTCAAGAGCAACTTATCATTTTCGGTCATTCTTTTATCGTCTCCGGGAGAAAATTATCATTTTTGGTAAATATTTTATCATTTTTGGGAGCAACTTATCATTTCTGGGAGTTTTAATATCATCTGTTGTTGCACTTTTGGAAGGTAAAATTTGGCCTTAAAATCATTTCTGGTAATCATTTTCACATTTTTTGTATGAAATATCATTTCACGTAAAAGGAATATCATCCTAGGTACATTTTATCATTTGGGGTAAATCTTTTATCATTTTTGGGGTTTATCATTTTGGGTTTCTAAAATATCATCTGTCATCCAGGGGGCAGAAATACAATGTTATAACATTTGAAAATGTGATTTCTAACTTGATAACTTGGTTGTTTCCATGATTTTGATCCTATTTTTAGCCTAACTTGTGTCTGTAGATTGCTGTTAGAGCTAAGAGAGCAAAAATAAGATACTAACTTGTGGTTTTATAGGTTGCTAATCCATTATCTTGACTTATATTCTTTTCTTATGCTTTCAAAACTAAATGACATTTTCCAATCTTATACTAAATTGATTAGAGGAATATGCTCTTTTCCTTTTTAAGGAAAATAAAAAACTCACAAGTCAATTTATGATTTGAGAAGAATTTGGAGTAATTGAACAAAGAAAACCTCATCATCTAAATTTTGGATCAGTAAATGAACAACACAAATCACTAAATCTTGTGGTTCAATGAACAAATACATCATATAATTTATTTTGGGATCATTAAATGAATAAAACAAATCACTAAATCTTGTGGTTAAAATAACAAGTTCAATTGTTTAATTCATTTGGAATCAGAAATTGAACAAGCAAAGCACTAAAAACTGTGGTCAATTGAACAAGGTAAAATTTACCTTCAAAGCATCCTATTTTTCTTAAATAGGAACAATCTAAATCAAGCTCAACATAGCTTGAAGGAATGAATGTTGATTTATGTTTTTTGGGAGAGAACAACTTAGATTAGGAGAGTATGCTCTTCTTCTTCGGAAGAATAAAAAATCCAGACATCCAAAGCTTGCCAATCCTTTGTACATTTATTTAGTAGTAGAGGGCCTACCAGTTGAGGAAAACATCTCATGGGAACAACCCAAGTGAGGACAATTTTTACACCAACCCTTCCAACTCACTATAAATAGTTGCTTCCTCATAGGCTAAAGCCTCAGAAGATGGAGCCAGTTTTGTTCATGGAATTTTGACATCATTCCTTGTACATGCTTGGGTATATGTAGAGGGAAGCTGCTTGAATCTTTCTTGTGAGACTACATATATTCAGGTACTCACAGGGCTATATGCCTAAATTTTGTCTTGTGCAATTCTATGAGGGATAGTTTCGAACGAATTGCCCAATAATCTACAACAACTTGAACTGAAAGAATTCCTGATTCATCCCCGAAAGGGTGATAATCTTTGTGCAAGGAAAAAAGTAATTTTCCCAAGACACTCATCATATTGTGCCCTCACTTGTGTTTAGATTCAGCTAATACAACATCATGACTGGAGCCATTGCATGCTTGGTGATGGCTATATTCTGATTAACATTTGAGTGTGTACCTGAGTCAACAAGCAAAGATTCATCCTCCACCTAGAGAATAGGAAAAAGATGAGTGTCTGTTTCACCCTCCTAACAATACAAATTTGTTTGACATGCTTGCAAGGTCACTAAAAATATAAACTCTTCAAACAAGCAACAAAATTCAAACCTTGGTCTACATGTGTTTTTCAATCATTGAAAAATCTCAAAAACATGATCTTCAAACTTCATGCACTTTCAAAATGAAACTGACAACATTTGAACAGTGGGAACTTGCATCATTGCCTCTCAGAGGAAGATAGTTTATTTTAGATCCCCTTTTGACTCTTTAGTCTGTCTTTATTGCTTCTTTTGGTCTCACTATGGCTATATCAAAAGAAAATTTCAGACATCTACCTTGCATGTCCCGTCGGACTCTTGTAATCTGTCTCAATACGTGTGGTCTACCCACTTTTTACAAAAACTTGGTTCCCAACTTGCTATCAAGGAATTCTAACCCTCTGATGTTGGAATCATTTACTTCCACCCAAACACAAACAACACTTCTACCTAGACACACTCACTTGAATGATTTGAGACTCTACATGACACTATTGGGAAACTTTGACAAAAGTTGAGACATAACCACATGGTTAACACAAGACACAACAAGTACACATCTAAAGGATTAGAAGTACCTCCTAAATCAACACACTTTCCAGGAGAAACATCTTGCAGTTCCCTACTTGATCTAGACTCTCCACAAATGGATAGAAACACACGTGAATGGAGTGCAGCTTTTGAAGAATATGACAATAGAAAGAGTCAAAAGCATGAATATCTAGATGAGAATGAAGAAACCACCTTTGAACATGATCCATTTGGATTGGATAGTGAGGGGGAGATCCCTGAAGATGAGTATGAAAAACACAAACAGAGTAAGCAGTTCCACAAGATATTGGAAAGGATAATTGATGATGATAAAGAGAAATACTTCCTCCATCTAGCATCCACAGGTGTCAAATTACCTAAGGATTACAATGTGGAACAACTCAAAGAAAAGGAAGTACCAAATCCTATATCTGTCCTTTCCAAATAGCTAACATTGATGCAAACAAAACTCACAAACCTCAAACAGGAGAAAGAGAAACCCAAAACACAATACTCTTTGGATGCCATTTGTCCATTTCCTTTTGATAAGAGTATCACTATGATCCCATTTCCTCCCAATGTGGCAAGACCAAAGTATGACAAGTACATAGGAGAAACTAACCCACATGATCATGTAAGGGAATTTTGTGCTCTAACCATAGAATACATGCACAAACCTACATATCTCATGCGACTATTTCCAGGAAGGCTAGGGGGAAATGACATGGAGTGGTTCTCAAAAATGAACCCTAAGGTCAAGACATTCGAGGAGTTGATCCAATGATTCATCCAACATTACTCCTATAATATACATCATGATGTAACCATGATGGACCTATGTAATACCAAACAAAGAATTGGTGAATCATTTACACACTTCCTACAAAGGTGGAGGAAGATCTTTGCATGATATTCAAGGGCCATTCCCGAAACAAAGAAGATGAAAATCTTTGTTAATAATCTAGTGCCTAAATTAAACTATGCATTACAAATGCAAGAATCTCCAAGCTTTGACAGAATGATTAAAAATTCCCTCTATATCAAGGAAGTCATGGTCAAAAGGGGAGAAATCACCCTTCAAAATGAAAACAAAACCAACAACTCCACCTCCAAGCCTAAATGGTGGAAGAAAAACAAGAATGTTAATGACGGTGTAGTTGATGCATCTAACATTAATCCTAAACCTGAGGTGTTAAATCTAACCAATAGCATGCAAGAAAGCAAGGATGCTAAGGTAACAACTCTTGTACCCAAAGAAAATAATGATAATAGCAAGGGTCGGACATGCACTTCAAAACCCCAAAGAAATTTCACTCCTTTGGGAGAACCTCTTGAGACTATTCTCAAAACACTATTGGATAACAAATTTCTCACAATCCCTGATTCCAAACCATGGGAACCAATGGTCAAACCTAGATGGTCGGATGATAACTCCTACTGTGTATTTCATAAAAACAAAGGACACAAGACTAACAATTGCCTTAAGCTCAAACATGTCATTCAAGACCTCATTGAAGGAGGTAAGATCAAAGTAGATGGACATACTACCAATGAGGATCATACAACATTCAACAAACCCTTTCCTAACTATGAAAAAGGAGAAACATCTAAAGGGAAAGGTAATGAAGTCAACTACACCTATTCAAAAAATGACAATGTGATCAATATGATCGACATTAAGACTGAGTCAATCAATGTGGTCACAATCAAAGGTGTCTCATTCCACTCAAATTCCATAACACAGAGCCAAGCATAGATCATGATTAAAGGACCTCCAAAACTGACACTGACATCCATGGTTCCTATTTTAACTATCCCTAAATAGTAGAAAAACATGTGGTTACTATCCCTGGAGAAAAGTATGACTTGGTAGACCAATTGCAATGAACCTCTGCCAAAATTTCTATTTTTGAGTTCCTCAAAATATCTGTAGTGCATAGGGAAATCATAGAATAGGCTCCACATGATGCTAACATCCCAAAGGATATCGATATAGACAAATTCCAAGTGATGGTCAATCACATCTCAGTGCCACATTACCTCTCCTTTTCTGAAGAGGATGATAAGTCATTGACACATCCACATAATCAACCCCTCCATATTGAAGTCCTTATTCATAAGTCCCATGTTAGATGCATATTGATAGATGAAGGTGCAGGATTAAATATATGTACACTTGATCTAATCAAGATACTGAGTCTCTCAGAACAAACAATTGACTCTAGAAGAAAAATAACTATTAAAGCTTATGATGAGGAAGAAAGATCCTCCAGAGGTCTTATTGTTCTACCTATTAGAGTCAGACCAATTAAGAGGAACGTCACATGTCAAGTTCTGGATCTACCCTTAGCCTACAATATCCTATTAGGGAGACCATGGATTCAAGAAATGCAAGTTGTACCATCTACTTACCACCAGCGCATAAAATTCCCACATAATGGGGCGAAAGTGATGATTCTTGTAGATGCTAACTACACTTGTAATAATATCAAAGCTGGTAGTATGATCCCGCATAACAAGGAGGCTATGGATGCAATTGCTGCTGAAACTACCAAGGAAATGGTTATGAAGAGTTTTGGAAAAACCTTAAAAATTGAAGAAATAGGTATGGGAGAGTACAATCTGAACCTGACTCCCTCACTGACAGAACTTCTGGTATCGCCAAGATCCTATGTAAAACCTTCCTCAACATTCACACCTATAGCATCCAAAGAGCCAAAAGTACACAAAGCAACTGGCATGGTAAAGGCATCCACATCTTCTTCAAATAACACAAAAGAACAGGCAGTCTTGGAATGGCTTTACAAAGGAGAATTGGTGGAGGTTGAAGTCAAAAATGTAAAAATATCCCCAGAACAGTATGGCAAGGGATTTTATTTCCTCAAAAAAATGGGATACAAAGGAAAAGGACCTCTAAACAACACAGGGTGAGAGCTCATTGAACCTATACCCATGGAGTTCCGGAATACCAGAGACAAAATAGGACTGGGTTTTAATACTAAAACTGATAAACCACTTCAAAAGAGAATCCACTCTTAGATAAACGGAGTGATGAAATAGATGAACTAGAGAAATGGTCGTACAAAAGATTATTACATGTTGGCACAGAGGATCCCAACTATCAAGGAGAACTTTATGTACCCATCTTTGAGGTACCACAAGATCTTCACACCCCTTTGTTAGCACAACCTCCCATTCAAGAGGTAGGAGACACAATAACAGCTAGTCCAGAGATATCATTAATAGCAACAATTACTCAAGAGATACCCCAACAACAAGATTTACATCCTAAATGGGGGTAATTGGTCACAATTTCACATGTCCTTGATCTACCCCACTTTGACCCACAGGTAGCTAACCAGGTACATCAGATAACCATTGCTAAATACTTAAACAGATTTGATGATGAGGTCACTGACTCTCATGATTATGAATGGGAAGAGATATATTTTCCACTAAAGATATTGGAATAGATACAATTCACATGTTTGAGGCCCCCTTAGCTCCTCATAAATAGTCTGACACTCCTCCCAATGACACTGATAATCCTAAAGCAGAAGAAGAGTTCCTTCCCCTCATCATTGATGAAGAAACTGATGAATACATAAGTCTAGAAGAATTTCATAGGCTACAAGAAAGAATCCTCCTTTTATGGAGAGATGATGATGAGATTTCTACTGACGAGTCACTAGATTTTGGTCCACATATGACTAAAAATGACCCTTTTAATGACGATCTCACTCTTATTGATCTAAATATTGAAGAAATTAACTTAATAGATCATGTCATGTCGGTTAATGGTCTTGATGCTAGTGCAATGTTGTCCTTTCTAGAGTTTGACTCTCTAACATTGGTACTTCCAGACCTAATTGATTGGACTAAAATAGATCCTACTCCTATCCTCAACTTTCCCAATGACCACACCCTATCTTGTTATCTCAATGCTTGTGAACCTTACCCTTCTTCTACCAATGCAAGGAGCGAGAATATGTCATAGGAGGGTATCAGGTTTCTTAGTCAAAAACTGACAAATAAAAAGAAAAAGTGGACTGATGGTGAAAACCACTCTGTGGTAGTATCAGATCCCAAAATAGTAAAGAAAAAAGATGTATCCAATGGTGAAAACCTCTTAGAGGCACCAAAGGATGAGACTATTGATATCCTCCCTGAACACTTTCAAGAAAGGTCTTTAGTACTGATTGAACCAACATAGCCAGTAAACTTGGGCACTGTTGAAAACCCTCAAACAGTCCACCTTGCACAATCTTTATCAGAAGAAGAGAAGACACAGTTCACAGAGTTCCTGAAAGAGAAGAAGATCAACTTTGCATGGTCTTATATGGATATGCTTAGGCTGGATCCTAATATGATCATGCACCATCTATCTATAGCTCCTGGGATCAATCCCGTAAAACAAAAACTTAGAAAGATGCATCCTCATGTTTCATTATTGGTAAAAGCAGAGCTAGAAAATTTTTTAAAAGCTAGATTTATCCGAGTCATTGCCTATACAGGGTGGATCTCCAATTTGGTCCCCATGTCTAAATCTGATAAAACTATTAGGATGTGTACTGACTTCAGAGACTTGAACAAATCATGTCCAAAAGATGACTACCCTCTACCTAACATGACATGATCATAGACCTTACGAAAGGCTTCCAGATGTATTCATTAATGGATGGATTCTCAGGCTATAATCAAATCAAGATCTCCCCTAAGGATCAAGAGAAAACCACATTCACATGCACATGGGGCACCTTTTGCTGGAATGTCATGCCTTTCGGGTTAAAGAATGCTGGTGCAACATATCAAAGAGCCATGATGACTATATTCTATGACATGATGCACAAAAACATGGAGGACTACATGAATGACACATTAGCTAAATCCAAAGAAAGAGGTACTCACATTGCTAACTTAAGAAGGATCCTTGATCAAATGGAACAGTTCCAACTCAGGCTCAACCCAAAGAAATGTGCCTTTGGGGTCCAATCAAGGAATCTCCTAGGATTCATTTTTTAGTAAAAGGAATTGAGGTAGACCCCGCTAAAGTTAAGGCTATACTAGAGATGGCTCCTCCACACAACATCAGTCAAATGAGGACATTGCAAGGGAGACTTCAATCAATCAGGATATTCATGTCCCAACTTACAGATAGGGCACAACCCTTTACTAAATTACTACATAAAGGGGTTACCTTCAAATGGGATGAACACTGTGAAGCAAAATTTAGAGAATTGAAAGGATACCTGGCTACTCCTCCTATTCTTATGGCGCCTATTCATGGAAAGCCCCTAATCCTATATATTTCAGCTACAACTATGTCCTTAGGAGTATTTCTAGCACAATAAGTTGAAACCAAGAAAGAAAGAGCTATCTACTATATTAGTAGAACACTGGTCACCTATGAGCTCAATTATAGCATTATTGAAAAGCATGCTTAGCAGTTATCTTCGCATCACAAAAATTGAGGCACTACATGCTCTCTCATACAGTGAAGCTCATTGCTAAGATTGATCCTCTAAAGTACCTTTTAAGTAGAACAACATTAATAGGAAATTTGGAAAAATGGGTCCTGATTCTAAGTGAGTTTGACATTGAATATGTAGAATGGAGAGCTATCAAAGGACAGGTCCTTACAGATCAATTGGTTGATTCACCACTCCAGGATGATGAACCTTTAACGATTGAATTCCCTAATGAAACAATCATGCATCTAACTGAATATCCATGGAAGATGTACTTTGATGGTTCATTCACTCAACAAGGCTCTGGAGCAGGGGTCCTATTCATAACCCCTCAAGGTTACAAGATTCCCAAATCTTACAAATTGTTGTTTCCATGCACCAGCAATATTTTAGAATATGAAGCATTGGTAAATGGTCTTAAGCTAGCTATGGAGTGGAAGATTGTAGAGCTGCACATGTATGGTGACTCCCAACTAATTATCAATCAGGTCAATGGGGAGTATCAAACAAAAGATGAGAAGTTGATGCCCTACAAGCAACTAGTTGATGACTTAAAGAAATACTTTGTATTCATCACATTCCAGTAGATACCAAGATTAGAAAACAAAGTTGTAGATGCTATGGCTACCTTGGCATCCATGTTACAACTAGAAGAACATCAATTATGCTATGAATTCTTGGTGGAAGAACTATCCTATCCTACCTTTGATACCCCTGAATACCAGGTAATATGTGCTTTGAACGCCCCAAACCAATCTCGGTATGCCAATATCATTGCTTACCTTTCTGACCAAACCATCCCTAACAATCTATCCATAAATGAGAAAAGATCCCTGATTAGGACAGCATCGCGTTACGTCCTCATAAATAACAATCTATATCAACAAGGTCTCAACAGTACACTTCTTAGGTGTTTAGAACTCAAAGAGTCTGATCTCACATTAAAAGAAATCCACAAAGGTGTATGTGGATCACACTCGAACGACTTTTCATTAGCAAAGAAACCGCTTAGAGTAGGCTATTACTGGCCTACCATGGAGAGAGATGCTATTCAGTTTTCAAAAGCATGTCTTAAACACCAGACACATGGAAATCTTATCCATGCTCCTGCCAAAGAACTTATACCTTTCATAACACATTGGCCATTTTAGCAATGGGCTTTTGACTTGGTTGGACAAATATATCCCAACTCTTCAAATGGACACAAGTTCATCATTACGGCCATTGAGTATTTCAAAAATTGGGTCAATGTCATGCTTCTAATCAAAGCCACTAGAAAATAGGTGGCTATGTTCATTCTGAACTACATTATTTGTAGATATGGGATACCCTCTTCAATTGTAACAGATAATGGGGGGAAATTTAAAAATCAAGACATTGATGACCTTTGTGAATAGTTCCATATCACTCAACATTTCTCCTCAATCTATTATCCTCAAGGTAATGGACAAGCTGAGGAATTTAACAAGAATATTCTCAAGATTCTACACAGAACTGTGAGTAAGTCTGGCAGAGACTGGCATCTAAAACTAAATCTGGTACTATGGGCCTAAAGAAAAAGCATCAAAACACCAAATGGAGCCACACCATTTTCTCTAGTCTATGGCACTAAAGAACTATTACCTATTAAGGTTGAAATCCCATCTTTATGGATATCTTTACACGGTCTTGTTAGTGATGAGCAGTACCGCATAGATAGGGTGAATTCTCTGGACCTACTAGATGAGCACAAACAACAAGCGTTTGATCACCTTAAAGTGTATCAAGCAAGAATGTCCAAAGGTTATAACAAGAAGGTCAAACTGCACAAATTTGAAGTAGGAGACCTTGTCCTAAAAGAGAATCCTAAGAACCAGCCTAACAAAGAACAGAAAGGAAAGTTTGAACCTAACTGACTGGGACCTTATGTTATCACTACCACTTTTGGGACTGGAGCTTATCAATTGGCTACACCTGAAGGAGAGATTCTTCCAGATCCTATCAACACTCTACATTTGAAGTGGTTCTACACTTGATGTTCAGCTAGCAAAACCTGTACAATAATTTTTTTTACAAAATACCAAAAACATTCAGAAAATTGATCCTGAAGAAATCCAAAAATAATGGAAAAGGTCCTACAAAAAAGGTATCCTTGGTGAAAACCTAGCAAATAGGCGCCTTGATACTACAAAAACATTCAAAAAAGAAAAAATTGCAAAAAAATTCAAAAAGAGAAAAGTGCCTTGACGAGCACTTGGTAAAACAAACATCTTGGTAGCAAAAAGAAAAGAAAAGATCTTGCCAAGTAGTGAAAACCTGGCAATCAGGCGTCACTTGTGTTCAACACTCCATCTATCAAAGCATTGCTCATACTAGGCCTTCATAATTATACATGTGCTCAAATGCTGACTTCATTTCCTAAATATCTATCTTATCCTCGCTTGGGATTTGTCTGCATTTACATCTTAGGAATAAGTCATTTTGCACTAGGGGCATCTTTGCTGGCATGGTAGGTTGCGATTGTTAGCTTTCTCTAGGATGGTTTGCCTCATAAACACAATATTTCTTGATACATGCGAAACAATGTCACTTTCCAAAACAAGGGTGTTTTTTCAAACATCACATATCCAAACATGAAATTTATATTAACAGAGTTCCTACAAGGATATATTGGATCGCAAACATGAGCGGATTATCCTATCAATGCACAGGCATGGAAACACCATATTTCTTATATTCCTATTTTTTGATTGATGAATCTTTACTGTGTTTGACAGATGAATGAACAAGTACTACTTAAACACATAGTTTGATAATGGTTTGATTATGATTCTTTCATGTCCTGATGATGTTCTCAACTAGGGGCATCTAATTAATTATAAATTTTATTTGATTGATTCTCATTTGATAATTTATTATGTCTTCTTAGTTGCTCAATGACATATGTGCAAAGACAAAGAGTCACAAGGATGGGGGGCATAATGTTTTCTTCATTTACTACATATGGTGATTGTTCCAAATGATCCTATAAATTTCACCTAACTTGGATGTTTATGGTAAGAGCTGCCACTATGGGTGGATAGCTGCATATATCTTGATCTTCGTTATGTGTAGACTACAGTGAGGTTGAAATAATTTCCTTGTCTATTTTCTGATCTAGATTCTCACTAAGGTATACGAATCATAATGTACCCAAGGATATGAATTTTCAAGGTCATTATGGGTCCAATATCTTGCCTTAGTAATAATCTGGTATATTAAAAGGAAGATGACTAATTTGTTATCCTGGCTTCTATGTCTTGATGCCTAAGTCTATTTCCAAAATTTGAATAAAAACATAGTATTCAAACTTTCATAATATCAGTGGGTATTAGTGATGGTTTTACTATTAGGTGGTATCCATTCCAAAAGCACCCAATGATGATAAAATGCTACAATATTTGCAAATCAGTGACAATCCTAAGAGTCTGCATATAGCTACATTTAGAGATTGCATGATGCATTTTGAAAGAACAACATAAGGATTTGAGCTCAAACTCCTTTCTATTTTTAATTCATCTGAAATCCAAGTTTATTACTAATACCCCTACTTCCCAAAATCTTTGATCTATCAGTAACAAAATCGAACTCATATTTTCAATGTGATTAACTTGGTACTCATGTGTAAACACACCACTGTTTCTTCACTTCTTCTAATCTATTCTTTCTTATTGTACCCATTCCATGCAATTGATACATCAGTTCAACAAAGGGATTTTATTTTTTTCCTTCGATTTTGTTCCCGAGGGGGCACGATCACACTATCATCAATTAAATTTTTGCTCAAAACAACATCAAAATGACTTTGTTATCAAACAAAATAGGGGCATAACAATTTTCTTGACTAAGTCAAAACTATTGGATAGAAAGATTTGGTTCTCATAAGCTGGATATCTCATGTTTCCTCATTTTAAAAGATTATTATTAAGCTCCTGGAAGCTTCATACTGGCTTTTGGATGACAACCAAGTTCAGAATCAGTATTATCAATCTTTGAACAACAACCAAGTTTAGAATTGGTATCTTTAAGATATTTTATTGATGTTTGGATGACAACCAAGTTAAAAATCAATTCTCTCTGTTTAGTTTGATCAAGTGCAAGACTGATCTCATTAGGCATTTTGTTCGATCGTGAGTGAAATTCTCAAACTTTCTGAAGTCTACATCAAAAACTTTCTTTGAATCAATGCTCTGCTCGCACATCAATTCAAAGAGGGGAAAATGTAACCACCTGGATTTGGTCTGCTCTGACCATAGACCCTATTTTCCCTAAGTGTGATCATACCCCCAATTATTTCCAAATGACCCTATTACTGCTTGGCATAATTCATTTCAATCAGATTTAATCTCCTAAGTGATCTAATCACTAATTTACATTAATCACTTTAGCCAATCCAATAAATTCAATTAATTCAATTCAAATCATACCTGGCTAAGGTAATTAATTTGAAAGGCAATTAATGAAATACTATTTATACCTCATCACTTGCAAAATCAATCCCCTAGCGTAAATTGATTCAATTTGGCTATAGTCCCAATTAATTATTACAAAGCAAATCAAAGGCTTAAATGATTAATTAAATTCCTATTATTAAATGAATATGTTATTACAACAATTCATTTATTAATATTCCTTCAAACCTACCCAATCCCAACTACCCAACCATGAGTTCAAACTCATCCCAACCCCTTCTCACATGCTAATTCCTCTTAATTAGATAATTAACCCTAATTAGCTAATCCCCCTCCACTCATTCTCTCTCCTCCCATATCTATCTCCTTAATCACATCCCTTAACCCCTAATCCTAATCCTAAGCTACCCTTAATGTTGTCACATTCCATTAAGGAATGATTAACAACTCCACCCACTTGAGAAAGTCAAGGAATCTCAAGATTCCTTTCCTCAAGT